>CM040126.1:11230518-11401441 GCA_022559845.1 Amorphophallus konjac
TCGAAGATGCAACACAACTTATGACTATGATCGAGCCTCAGCTATGTCAGGCATTTGTGTCTCAACTGACCATTCGGCCAACAGTGCTTGACATGGTGATATGGATGCAAAAAGATGATCCCCAGCTGCAGGGATTGATCGGGAAGGTCGGCTTTGCTCGTGATGAAGATGGAGTAATTCGGTTTCAGCACCGGATCTGTGTACCTGATATAGCCGATCTGAAAAGACAGATTCTGGAGGAAGCTCACCGGTCAATGTTCTCTATTCATCCAGGAGGTGGAAAAATGTACCAAGACTTGAAACGGTCTTTCTGGTGGCAGGGAATGAAGAAGGATGTAGCTGACTTTGTGGCTAGATGCTTGGTTTGTCAGCAGGTAAAAACAGAACACCAAAGGCCATCGGGGCTAATGCAGAAAATGGAAATTCCTCAGTGGAAATGGGAAGCTATCACTATGGACTTTGTGACCGGGTTACCGAGATCAGCAAAGGGTAATGATGCTATATGGGTGATCGTGGACCGATTTTCTAAGTCCGCACATTTCCTTCCTATGAAGGTAAAGCAATCGGTGGAAAGTTTGACAAGATTATATGTTGATAACATTGTCAGACTTCATGGGATTCCAAAGTCAATCATCTCTGACAGGGATCCCCGGTTCACATCCAGACTGTGGCAAGGGTTGCATGAAGCTTTTGGTTCGCGGCTCAAGCTCAGTTCAGCTTTTCACCCGCAAACTGACGGTCAGTCCGAAAGGACAATTCAGACACTGGAGGATATGCTTCGGGCTTGTGTTCTTGATTGGAAGGGCGATTGGGAGCGACATCTACCTCTCGTGGAATTCTCTTATAATAATAGCTTCCACGCGAGTATAGGTATGGCTCCATTCGAGGCACTATATGGTAGACCTTGTAGGTCTCCGTTGTGCTGGGAGGAAACAGGAGACGGGCAGTATGTGGGTCCAGATGTTGTCCAAGAAACTACAGAAAAGATCAGGTTGATCCGACAAAGACTGATGACAGCACAAGACCGACAGAAGAGCTATGCTGATAATCGGAGGAAGGAGCTGTCATTCGAAGTCGGTGATCACGTCTTCCTCAAGGTGTCTCCGTCAAAGGGAATCGTTCGGTTCGGCAAGCGTGGAAAATTAAATCCACGATACGTCGGACCATTTGAGATTCTAGAGAGACTAGGGAATGTGGCATATCGGCTGGCTTTACCTCCGTCTCTGGAGAGAGTACATCCGGTGTTCCACGTGTCCATGCTGAGGAGGTACGTGCATGATCCGGCTCATGTGATCAGTACTGAGCAAATGCAGTTCCAACAGAACCTATCATATGAGGAACAACCTGTTCGAATTCTGGACCGCAAAGAGCAAGTGCTGAGAACTAAAGTCATCCCACTGGTGAAGGTACTATGGAGAAACTTCTCGCACGAGGAGGCCACGTGGGAACCAGAGGAAATAATGAAGAAGAAGCACCCTCATCTGTTCGGTATGTGATCTAACCCCAACTTCGAGGACGAAGTTTTCTTTAAGGGGGAGAGGGTATAATGCCCTACATTTTCTTATATAATTTATTTAATTATTTAAAAATTTTATACATCTAAATGTTTGAATGTTTATTTAGTATGTTTTAATAAGTCATAAACAAAATTATAAGAGGTTGATGAGCTGAAAAAAAAAATTTGAAAGGGCTTAAAATAAAAAAAAATGAAAAAAAGGATGCATAAATAAATAAAAAAAATGAAGGTCAAAATCAAAAAAATATATATAAAAAAAAAATTGGCGCAGGGGGGGGGGGGGGCGCCGCCCACGCGCCCGCGCCCGCGCGCGTGCGCGCACGGGGCGGGGGCGGGGCGGGCGCCGCCCGCGCGCCCGCGCGCGTGCGCGCGCGGGGCGGGGGCGGGGCGGGCGCCGCCCGCGCGCGTGCGCGCACGGGGCGGGGGCGGGGCGGGCGCCGCCCTCCCCCCCCCTTCCTTTTGACTGCCGCAAGCGGCAGTCAGTCTATTAAAAAAAAAAAATTTAAACTTTTTTTTTTGTTAACTTCTTTTTATTAGTTTAAGTTCTTAAACTCCTTAAGTCAAAAAAAAAATGTGCTATATAAAAAAAAAAAGGAAAAAAATGCAGGTTAGTCAAAGGAAGTTAGCTGGATGTTAGGTGGAGTTTGAATGTCAAAAAGTTAAGTAAATAATATTAATATAATTGGTTAAATCCCAACCATTGATTTAAATGGAGGGTTAGGATGGTTTAAGCCCAAATGCCTATAAATAGAGGGGCTAGGGGCTTCATTTGCATCCTTTAGAAGCTGGGTACGTGAAGGGCTGAAGCTGAAGGTTTGAAGGTCATTAAGGAAAGGGTTAAGCATTTTTTTAAGGTAAGGGATTAATACTTATTCCCCTAGATTAGCATGTATTAGTATATTTAGATTGATTTATGTTATGTAATCAGCATCTATATAGGTGTTTAGCTTCATAGATCGTGGTTTATTAATCTGTAATTTTATTTGGGTTGGATTAGCATTTAATCATTAAGTTAAACCATGAGATTAAGGGGATAATTAAGTGATTAATATGTTAAAATTATCAACGGTGTATGAAAAATTGATAGAACTTTCAGAATCATGATACCTGATGATATAAACGTTCTGCACAAATTTTCATGTCTAATTAAATTTATTTTCATGTTTATAGATTTTTTTTGGTATTCTCTTAAATGTGTTTAAATTACACAAAATACCAAAGGAGTATATTAAATCACAATAAATTGTGGGAAGGTATCTTACTATGAGTTTCACTTGTAGAAAAATTTTCATACTTTCTGGAGCATGTTATTCATTTTGTTACGAATTTTCATACATGTTAAAATGTATAAATAATTGTATAGAAATTATAGAAATTAGAAATCGTGTTCACAAAGGTCTGAAAATTTTACAGTATGATCCTGATATCTAGTATGATGAATTCTGATGATAGCAACAATTATGGATACCTTAAAGAAATATTAGATACTTTTGATATTTTAATAGAAGCGTAAAATTTTGATAAAAATTTAAATAATTCATGAAAAATATTACAACTTTACCAGAAGACTCAAATACTTGTTAGAACTAATTGATGAAAATTTCATCTCATTGTGATAACAGAATCACCACTGGTATAATTATCAATGTTTAAACAATTAATTAGAAAATTTAGATAAATATAAATATTCTGTGAAAAATCATAGAAAATCACAGAAGTCATGTTGTGACATCTGTAAATTAAGGTTTAGTATAGTTTGATCATTTTAGGCATTCTGTATAATTTTCTCTAATTAAAGTTATTATTGTAAATTATTATACATTTTAGAAACTGATATAAAAATTTATAAAATTTACATACTGAATGAAAAATAATGAAAATTTCTACATATGATATCTAAGATTGAAACAACATTCTGTAAATTTTTGGAAGTTACCTGATCACTTTGGATATATTTAATTGAGTTATTATTCATGATACCTTTTTCTCACTTATTATGAAAAATAATAACATAGTGTGAAAAATATTAATACAGCATGTAAAATAATGAAAATTTTTAAGAAAAATAATTCTGTTATGAATGATAGTTTGACAAATTATTGTAAATTTTAAAGTGATTTAGATATATTTAGTTAATTTTTCATATATTGTATACTTCAAATAATTATGTAAAAATTAGTATTCCTGCATGAACAATTTAGAAGCTTTTTCTATGAAGTATTACAGACAAGTTTAAGTTCCTGTAAAAGTTTCATGATCTTATAAATTTATTAGCTAAATTTAGTCAATTATGTTAAATTTTAGAGTATAAGTAATTTCAGAAAAAAATATAATTACTGTCTGAAAAAAAATAAAAATTTATTGTTCTGATCTTTACTGTAAATGTATTAGATTCCTGAAATTTCAATCTATTCTGAGTGTTGATAACTGAATTATGAATTTTTGATGTATAAATAGACTATAGATAATTCTGTAAAAATATTAAATACTTCCTGAAAAATTCTGAAAATTTAGTGCTTTGATCATTTCTAAAAATATATTGATTTCCTGAAATTTCAAGGCATTCTGATATCTTTAAATAGAGTTAGTGATTTTGTCATATAAATATGTCATTTTAATTAAATAACTTGAAATTTCAGAAAAAAAGAAAAATGATTTCAGTATTGGAAAATTAATATTCACAGTATGAATTTTTAGTGGCATGTGTCCATTTCATTTATGTCATATTATATTTTTACCGTACCGTTAGTAATGCCAAATGGACACTGCCACCATAGGGGGAGACTGGAACCAAACTGTAGAAATGCCCCTATGGGGAGGTTCACACTGTACTGGTCCCGAGGGTAACGGGGATTGAAATCCTGGAGGTGGACAAGTACCACTGGTTAAGGTGGAGAGGACTTCTCCCGGTTCTGCGCAGTAACCAAGACTCATCACTACTTACCTAGGTGATCGAGTACCGACTGACTGTCCTTCTAGTGGTGGTTTGGGCACTGTGTCTGGCTATTTATACCACTGTTTACTGAACTGAAATTGAATGACTGTCACTGCCTACTGAATTGATATTGAACAACTTTTACTGTTCACTGAGTCGTTAGTTATACGACTATTACTGTTTACTGAATCAATATTGGAACTATTTTACTGTTCACTGAAACTATCGTTACTGCTCATTTAACTGATATTGAATTTATTATTGTCATATTTTTACTGTTACTGTATGATAAGTATTTACTACTGATGAATTTCCAGTATATCGAATGGTGATTTGGAAAAGGGCAGATTACGTCTGTCTGGATCCTTTCACTATGCGTGAGACTACTCCGCCTAGTACTGGAATCATTAGTTACTGTTTATAAATGATGAATCCTTATTTACTTTGTCACGGGTATGATAAATTTTAATGTACATGCTTTCTTTGTCAAATGATAATAGAATGACCTTATGAAATATATTACTGTAAATCATTTTGAATATGTTGATACATGTTTTGACCGGGGACTATGCTTAGTCTCTTACTGGGTCTATTCGTAAACTCACCCCGTTGAACAATTACAGGAGAAGCGGTAGAAGAAAGCGAGGAGTGATCTCGCAGTGTTTTGACTGCGGCTCGGATTTTACTACCAGTCTTTATCTTAGGTGGTTATGTTATGAATTATGCTTTATGTAAAAGAAAAAAAAATGTGTGTGGAATTTGATTTTGTAATAAAAGACTTGTGAAATTGTTATCTTTATCTTATCTACGTGGAAGTAGTCATTTGACTGTAAGCTGATGAATTGAGCATTTTCATTTCCGCTGCAATGATATCTCAGTGTTTATGTGAAATTCTCAATCGCAATTGTACCGCTTGGGTTGTTCCCACTGTGACGTTCCGACCGGGATCCGACGTGAGTCTTTACGGCTGGACCGGGTCTCCGAGTCGGGGCGTCACAATGACTCTCTTCAAGTGTTGCTCGAGGATTCTCTGCTTGTGAAGGGTAAGCCCTTTTGGTTCTCTAAGTGGTCGATGGACTACACCCCATTTGCTGATTCTCCTGTTGTCCCTGTTTGGGTAGTAATGCCTGGGTTGCCTGCCAATTTCTTCAATGTTGCTATGCTTCACTCTATTGCTGGTAGCATTGGTCCCATGCTCAAAGTGGACAGAGATACTCTGTGCTTGTCTCGCACACAAGCTGCTCGTATTTGTGTTCAGCTGGACGTTTCCGAGGCCCTACCGCATCGGGTTTGGATTGGCTACGGATCGGATGGCTTTTGGCAACCTCTTGTCTATCCTGCCCCGCCGTTGTTCTGTTCATCTTGCAGACGCCTTGGCCATGATCATTCTAAATGCAAGAAGAGGCCACCTGGGATTTCTGATCCTCCAACTTCGCAGGATGATGCGCCTCCTGGTAATCAGGCCCCGCCCTATGCTCCTACTGCCCCTGCTGCTCCCAAGCGCGTCTGGCGCCCTTCCAAGGCTCCTGTGGATTTGCCTGTTGCTATTGGCGATGCTTCTACTGTCTCGCCTGCTGTAGCTATGCCTTCCCTCCAGTTGGACCATCCACCTGGCTTTATCCCTGTTGCATCCTCTAGTCTCACTATAGCTCCTGCTGCTTGTATAGATGAAGGGGCCCTACTCCATGCTGGTGTTGTTTCGTCCTCGAAGGATCCTCCATCCGATGTGCAGACTGGTTTTCCTATTGATGCTGCGCCCGCGTCTGGTGATGCTCACGCTGTTCCTGCTTCCGGTTCTGTGGCCGTGCCTATTGGGATCGTCTCTCCCCCACCTGATGTGCCCAGTTTGTCGTCCTTGTCCGGTATTCATGTGGGCAGCCCGTCTTTTGACGCTGTCCCTCTCCTGTCCTTCACTTCGTGTGGATCTACTCTTGCTGCTGGCGTGGCCCTTTCAGCACCAAGCGTCGCCATGCCTTTGGTGCCTCCTACTGCGCCCCTCGTCTCTGCCGCCTCACAGGATGCTGCGCGTCAGGCTCGCTTGGCTGCCCTTCGTGCCCTGCGTGATGAAGTTAATGCCTTATCGATCTTCTCTACTTCCAAATCTGTTATTTCTGTGGAGGCTTCTTCTGCTGGTCCTATGCTTGTCCTTCCGGACACCCCTGTGGTTCGATCTACTAGTGGATCCGAGTTTGGTGCTGCTGCTACTGTTGTTCCCATAGCTGCGTCTGCAACTTCTCCCCAGCAACCCGATGTTGCTGCTCCGTCTATACTTGCGACTCGTCGGCTTGTTAACGCTGTCCAATCTTTGAAGCCGCACTCAGATGTCTTAGATTTGGCTGCTCCAAATGATTCTGGTGGCCTTTCCTTGCAGCCTTTCGTTGCCTCTTCCAGCCTGCCTCCTGCTGATTTAGAGGATGTTCAGGCTGATTCGGGTGTTTCTGCAGGGCTGCCTAGACCGCTTGAGAGAGAGGCTGATGACCTTGGTTTCCAAATGGTGCAGTCAAAGCGCTCTCGCCGGCGACCCATCCGTTATCGTCTTTAGTTCCCTTGCTTTTTTGCTTGGTTCTACTACCACTAGGTAGCTTTCGAGTTCTCTCTTTTGGTTTCTTTGAGCCACAATCATATTATGACCCCTCTGCGTAGGGTGTACTTTTCTTGGTTCTGGCTTCTTTGTATGCTCTTTACCTTTCTGCCATATTAATAAAATCGCCTAACAGATCCTCGGATCTGTTTAGGTATTGCTTAATAAAAAAATGTCTATTATTTTCGACTCATTTAGAGTGTATAAACTTTTTCTTTAATCATCTAATTATCAAACTAGGTGTACAGCGCGGATAAAATTATACGTGATAATTTTTAAAATATATATGTACATGTGTCGGCCGTCGTGCAATGTTATCATAATCTAATCAGTGTCTGAATCGACCAATGAGTTGGTTCGGTTCGAATCGATTAGACCGTTCAATCGAACCGGTTTGAATCGTGACGTCATCATAATAATGATACATGGTCCGACCTAATTCTATAACCTAAGATAATAAGAAATAAAATATAATGATCAAAATAAATAAATATACATATATACTTATTAGTTATGATTATGTAACTATAAAGATAAAACAATAACAGTAACATAGTTAAATAAATTGACCTTAAAATTTTATAATATTTTATTGATCTTCACTATTCACAATTGACATCTATACTCTTTTAAATATTTAAACTTTAAATATATCTAAAATAAAATGATAAATAATAATAAATCAATAATAATAAGATATTTTTGTTCACACATAAATATCATTTTGAATATCTAAATATTTTTATATTTATTTTTTATTTTAAATGATGAATAAGATCATACCGATTCACCGGTCGAATTGCGATTCATCTAATTCACTCGATTCTTTAACATTAGACCATACCGATCTTAATCTGACTGATTCGTAAATCGGCTCACGATTGAATCGATCCGACTAATCGATCAGATCTGATTCTGATAACAGTGTCGCCATGTGCACAAGACTAATTCACCAACTAAGCTGCAACACAAATTATTCTTTCTAAATTCACAGTTCACCCATCACCAAGCACCACAAAAGTGGAATTTGGGGATTAGAGATCGAACCGATAAAGATGCATCACTTAAGATGAACTATGAGCATCGCCAATTGATTGACTAATTAATATATTAGTGTGCACATTAGTTGACTAGTTAATATGTTAGTATACTAATTGAAATTAACAAGTTAACACGTCAACGCTTTAGCGCATGTAAAGACATTAGATGTATCCAGGAGTTAATACGGTTGAGAAGCTATGGGGTTTTAAAGCATTCTTGAGTTTGCGCATTAAAGCATTAAGGAGATGTGGAGATAAGGATCCCGTAACTTTTTTTGAACATCGGATGATCAAGAGATTCTATCAAAGAAATCGTATCTCGTTTCAACTGAAGTATCTATCACAAAAGAAAATAAGATCAGGGCTATATAAATTTTTTTAGAGAAAAAAACTTTGATGTTTAAGTCACGATGAGGTTTGCTCCAGGATATAGAGCGTATACAGATGGATCTTCTCTTATCGTACCTAGGGTGAGGTGAATTGATCATTCTTTTATAATTGACAAATGGTCGGTGATCTTGATTATCATATCCAAAAAAGTCAAGGAATCTTGGCACGTGCACGGTACGTGTCTAATAAACTATTTTGATGACGCTATTATAAGATAGGAATATGTCTCGTAAGAAAATAAGTCAAAAATTCACCCTGATAATATGCGAGTTTATGCCATGATTGCATGGGGTTGGTGAGTTTGACATGTCGTTAACGAGTGTCTTTCCCTTTACTTTGATGACACTCGGAGAGAATATCTTATGTCACGTGGGGAAGTCAGGGAGACTGTCTTGATAACTTGTGCATATTCATTATGATTTTGATAATCTGCGGGTTCTTGTAACGATATGTAGTGTCATCGTTCACTTTTCTGTCATGATTACGCATTGAACATTGGTCAACCTCCACATAGATCAAGGCACGTGATTATGGATGCTGCGTATATATTCTATATTTATGTTATTTAAAGTGTTTAATTTCTGATTGATCAACTATAACTTTTCTAGGTCAAAAACTATTTGGAAGACGGGTGGTTGAGCTCGAGACTTGATAGATCGGAGATCGAGTTAAGACCTTTGATAATCGAGCTACGACCTGATAGATTGGGAATCGAGCTAAGGCTCGATAGATAGGACATCGGGTTAAGGCATTTTTTACGGGGTCTGAGTTAGTTTACTCTGGGCCTCCTGCTCATAACAAAATTAGTTTCTCTGAACCTCCAAACCGAATTCAGGGCCGAGTTACTGTTCTAGTCCACCGAGCTAAATTTTACGAGCCTCATGCCGTTTGTCGAATGACTTTTCTCTCAATTTGACACCTTACGGAGCGCCCGACTTTCTTTTCGACTCGACACCGGACAAAAGATTCGATTTGACACGTGTTCGTGTGGGATTTTGACAACGTTTGCTCAGTCTCTAAGTACTCTTAAGAAGAGCTGGATAACCTTAATAGGCTGTCGTTGCCTTGCTAGGACATAAATTTTACATGTTGGCTGTAGGCCGAGTGTTTGGGTTGAGCTGCACCCGTGGACTTCATTTGAGTGGAGGAGAAAATCCCTCTACACAGATAATGCCCGTTTGCACACACAGACTTTACTCTCATTGTTTCTTACTTAAGGCCATGGTCTATATATCAAGTCTACTGACTCATGCTATATCAAGTAGTATCTAATCTGTAATATGATTTCAAGTAAATTTAAAATTCTGATATAAAAAGAGTTCTATTTGGACGATTCAATTTCAGTCGGTCTGAATTAGACTGACTTATAATGGGTTTAAGTTATCTTGTGTCAACGATACAACAAAACCTTGTTTAACGCCAAATCTATGAGATTGAAGTCTGGAATATCAACCCAATTCCTAACCGGGGATCGGAGGTATACATTCCTGCAGTAGAACCTTCTAGAACAGTTGTTTGCACGGAGAGATCAGCCACCCATATAAACCGAACTGTCACAAAAATATGCGGAAAAAGTCCCTTCATATGCCAAACGTCGCTGGCCATGTCGATGACAATACCTCGGGGAGGGGGAGACAAACTCTCCCCTGCGAACAACTCCCGTCCCCTCCTCCTTCCTTCGCTTTGTCTGGTTGCCCTCCATTTTCTCCTCTCTTTTTGTGCAGTAATAATCCACTTTGTCTCTAAACTTTTCGCCTACACCTTCCGCCTAGCCCCCACCCCTCTCCTCGCCACTTACTCCCTCCGCCCCCTTCTCCTCGCCGCCGAATCTCTCGCACTCATCACCCTCGAACAACTCCCGTCCCCTCCTCCTTCCTTCGCTTTGTCTGGTTGCCCTCCATTTTCTCCTCTCTTTTTGTGCAGTAAGAATCCACTTTGTCTCTAAACTTTTCGCCTACACCTTCCGCCTAGCCCCCACCCCTCTCCTCGCCACTTACTCCCTCCGCCCCCTTCTCCTCGCCGCCGAATCTCTCGCACTCATCACCCTCTACCCTCTTGCTACGAGTGGGGGGTGTGAACATCCGGAGAGAGTGTGAATCCCTCAGTCAACTAGAGTTGCCAATGAATTTAGTCTCACATTGAATTTCACTAATAGTTGGACCGACTTATAAGAAAAGAAATCTCTTATCTCCATGCCTAAGTTTTGAGGAAGGATAAATGATCCCTAAAGTCACTGACAACTTTAGTTGGCTGAGGGACTCACACTCCCTCCTGGTGTTCGCACCACCCACACGTAACAATACCTCTCTCTTTGCAAGGCCGACGCCCTCGTCGACTAGGTGCTGATCGAAGTTATGCCTATTCTTGCACAGCAGGTAAAGGGTGTATTGATACGCCACATCGGACTGACAAAGGTTGGACTCAGACACCATTTATTAGGAATCATTTATCATTCCCCAAAACTAGAGCATTGAGGTAGGGGATTCTTTTTTTTATAACCTGGTCCATGTATTGATACGTCACATTGGACCGACAAATGTTAGGCTCAGACACCATTTATTATGAATCATTTATCCTTCCCCAAAACCTAAGCACCGAGGTAGGAGATTCTTTTTATTATAAGTCGGTCCCCAAAACATAAGCATCGTGATAGGGGATTCTTTTTTTTATAAGTCGATCCAACTCTTTGTGGAATCCAATGTGATACAAAAGTTAATGGCAACTTTAGTTGACTTAGGAACTCACACTCACTCCGCGTGTTCACACCACCCACCCGTGATACCTCTCCACCCCACTACCTCGCTCTTAAACTCTCCCCTTTGCCTCCCCACCCACGCCACCCCACCTCCTCTGTTTCCACCTTCTGACCCCCCATCCGATGGAGCCCCCCAACCCCTCCGCCTCCACTTCCGGCCTCCCCATCCGACACCCTCTGCCTCCTTTGTTTATGTTGAGTTGGTTTCTATTATGGGTCAAATAAAAGTAAATTTTATAAACAATGTAAATATCTCAAAAAAATCAACTCCATTCAAGCTCCCTCACCAAAGCGCTGTCTTATGGGGTGTTTGGTTGCTATTTTTTTCTTCTTTTTTCTCTCAAATTTAAAAATAAGAACAAGAGACCCACCTTACCCTGTTTGGTAGACTTTTTCTAGAATTTTGGGAAAGAATCTCACCTCGTTAAAACTTCTTTCTAAATAAAAATAACCCACTGGTATTTTTTTTAAGATTGAGGACTCCCCTCATCCCAAGACACGCGACTTCGCCTCTTGTCTCTGCCGCCACCGCTGCGTCGACCGCTTCTTTATCTCCTTATCCGGTTGCACGCGACTGCATCTCCTTATTCTTCTCCGGCTGCGTGGCTGTGTCTCCTTCTTCTTCTCCGACTGCGCGGAACACCTGCCTCTGCTTCTTCTTCTTCTCCTCCTCCCTCCCTTCCTCTCCCTGGTCCCATCGCAAGCACCATTACGGAACGCGAGCACCCATCTCCCTCCCCTCTTACGATCAGCATTCCCTTCTCCCCTCTCCCTCTTCCTCCCCTCTTCCGACCGGCGTCCCCTTCTCCCCTCTCCCTCCCCTCTTTCGGCTGGCATCCCACCTCCCCTCTCTCTCCGGCATCCCCAGCACCCCTCTCCCACCCCTCTTTGACTGGCATCCCTTGCACCCCTCTTCAGCTGGCGTCCATGCACCCCCTCCCCGCTTTTAGCCGACGTCCCACCTCCCCTCTCTCTCTCTCATCTCTTTCGGCCGACGTCCCACCTCTCCTCTCCCTCCCCTCTCCGGCCGACGTCCCCTACACCCTCCCTCCCCTGACCGGCACCCCCTTCCCCGCTTTTGCCCACTGTCCCACCTCTCCTCTCCCTCCCCTCTTCCCGTCGGCATCCCACCTCCCCTCTCCCACTCCTCTCCGAGTCCCCTACACCCCTCTCCCTCCCCTCTCTGATCTGCGTCCCCTGCACCCCCCTTCCCCTCTTCCGCCCAACGTCTCACCTCTCCTCTCCTTGCCTTCTTCCGGTTGGCGTCCCACCTCCCCTCCCTCCCCTCTTCCGCTCTCACTCAGTCATTGTCGCTAAACAAGCCTACATAAAATTTTAAAAATGTGTCATTTTTACCAAAGATATATTTATCGTTTTTATCAATTTTAAAATTTAGGTTAAAATGCGACCTATCATAATTTTTTAGATAGAATTATTTTTTTTAAAAATTGCTTCCAAACACTCTATTAAATATTGTTAGACCCACTTATAAATCGAGCTAGGGATAAATTATTGGAGTGATTTGGCTCGAATATGTTATCTGACCTCGAGTAACAACTATGTGCACGACTGCACGAGAGTCTCACCCTTAGGCTGCGTTTGGAAACGATGTCCAAGGGCTAAAAAATTTGAAAAGCATCTATTCTGTGAGGGCAATTAATACCTTCAAGATTTGTCGAGTGAGAGTTGGTCAGTTTCAAAAGGAGACGTGATTCGTTTGTCAAAACATGTAAGAGGAGAGACACCAACATGAGAATTCACTTTTTTTCCCTGACGTGGTCGCCCGTGCCATATACTCTGACTCAATAAAAGCACATAGGTTTTACCCCTCATAAATAATGAGTTTGCAAGGGATACAATAGACTTTTTTATTGAAAATCTTTCCCCTCATCGTTCAAAAGTTCAGTCTCACGAGTTTTTACAATCGCGGACGTGTGAAACGAGTTATGCCAATCTCTCTCTAAAATGAAAATCTGACGATGCACGTTTTCCAATTTTATCTGAATTTATTTGGTAAGGATTAAACTTTATCGGGAGATTCCAATCGTTGGAATCCCCACTCAAGGTGATATCAAACGCGGCCTTAGGCCACATTTGGGAAGACCCTCTCACGTGACTTTCTAAAGTTAATCTGTCGACACTAATTAATCTCCACCAAATGTTACACTACTTATTGGCTTTTGTGCCGATCAAATTATGACAGTGGAGAGATAATCAGACACATAAATGTGTATTTCTCAAAATCTGTCAAAGCAACCTGAAAGTTGTTTCGGGAGATTTTAAATGATAGGGAATTGGACAATATCTGCATATTGTATGGTGACAAGATTATTTAGAGAAGTCATAAACAACCGACCTTCCCAAACGCAACTTTTAGACTCACATGTCCTCTCTCATGCGGTGTCTTGCTCCCCTTATATTATTAGGCCCTCTTTGATGTTCGAACACGGTTACCGTATTCGACTCTTTGGGGTCGAACACGGTAATCGACCTCGGATAAAGATAGTTGTGTGAGAGGAAGGTGGGCCCTTCTCTCACTTCGATTAACGTATGTCCCGACTAAATCCCGATAATTTGATTGTCAAAGCGGGCCTTAGTATTTCAAAGTTGGCTTTAGTGAGTTAAAATAATTTCAAAATGGCTTGGCATCTCGGAGATCATCACCCCCTTTTCATAATTCATATAGTGTCACGACACTTTACATAAAAAAAACGCTGGAAAAGATAAAATAAGACATCGGCGCATGACATCATGTCTCATTGGGCACGAGCAACCTCGGAGCCGCAGCCGATCTCGTGTCTTGGGACAGCTCCCCGCGTCGCCGGATGCATACAAACATTTAGAATCCCAGGGGCCTTTCCGTAAATTCACTCCCCCTCCCCCCCCCCCCCCCCCCCCCCCCCCCCCCGACAAGAAAAAAGGTCTCCAAAACACACATCCTCCCGAACAAGAACCCAATCGTGCTCGTCCTTCCCCACCTTTCCCCCTTTTCTCCACTCTCCGGCATTATCGCAGAGGTAGATAAGGCGCAGTAGAGAGAGATGGAGAGGGTGTTCCCCGTGGAGGAGATCACCGACTCCTTTTGGGCTTCTTCCTCCTCGTCGCCCCACTCCGCCGCCGGCTCCTCCGATCCCAAGGTCATCAACCGCAGCCCTTCCGAGTGGGCCTTCCAGAGGTTCCTCCGGGAGGCCGTCGTCCCACCCGACAGCCCCTCCCCGTCTGTCGTGTCCACCGCCGCGGCCGCGAATGCCAACGTCAGGTCCTCCGCGTCCTCGTGCTACCGCCAGGAGAAGGGCGGCGGGGACGACGAGCCGGTGGAGACGAAGGTGGTGCCGCCGCCGCCGCCCCCGGGTGTGCATCTTCCTCCACAGCTCTCCAATGGCGGTGCGCCCCCCGCGAGCAACATACCGCTTAACTCCGATCGGTATCCGGATTATCTCAAGGAGCAGCTCAATCTGGCCTGCGCTTTCGCGCTCTCGCGGGTTCGTTTAGATTTCCTCAATTTGGGATATTCTTCTTGAATTTGATCGCGCATTGCTTATTTAATTTTCGTGCCTAAGGGGTTGACTTTTTTTCCCTTTCTCCATTTTTTTTGACGTGGACAAGTGATTAATCGCGATTTTTCTTATGCCCCCTTTTTCGTTCTCGTTGTGATTTGTTTTTTAACGGGAATGAGTATTGGAGCAGTTGCAAACTCGCAGCTTCTCTGGACAGTCGGATGGCCTGGAGATTTGTCGGGGGGGGCAGATTACGTCTTAGCCAGTGGGTTAACCATCAGAGGAAGAGGGAGATTGCGGATGCAAGAACTCCAGTAGTTCTATTAGTTTTTTGTCTTTATTCCATTGGATGGAGCCTTAGACGACCTGGGCGGACTAGGGTTACAGAGTTTGAGAAAGGGAGGAGGCTGCTCGGGTACAGAGCTTGAGAAAGGGTGGCGTGGGGGGTTGCCGGAGGAGCGTTGGATCTGCCGCTAGGTGTGGGCAACTTGGCGCGAGGAGACGAAGCCGTGCTGGGGACAGCTGCATTGGAGTTGGGAACTGAGGAAGGATGTCCTTGGCGTGGGCACCCCGTGTCCCGCATCCATCGCCGAGACTTTGAGGAGCGGGGCCGACGAAGCTGTCTTTAACGGTGACGGCACGGAGGCGGCGGCTGGAATTGGGTAGTGCGGAAGCTCGAGTGGCCACTACACAGACCTACCTGCGGGAGGGGAGGCAGAGATGAGGGCACCGTGCAGCAAAGAAGGGCGATAGATGCCAACGCGGCGGTTGACGCACCAAGCCTCCTCTTCCAGGTCTCTCGGTCGACGGCGGTGCAAAGTGGTCAGCAAGTGGTGATGGCGGCGGGTGCAAGCTGGGAACCTTTCTTAGAGGCACACTTGGGTCCCAGGGCATTTGGCGGTTGGTGGCAGTGACGCTTCGCCGGTGGTGGTGCCGGGACTTGCCTACCTGAGATCTGCCAGCTGGGGTCCTAAGAGGAGCTTGTCGCCCTCCTAAATAGGGCAGTCCAAGGTGTCCGTGACCCTGAGAGGATTGTGTCGAGTTCCTTCCTGCAAGAGAGGTTCTTACCTGGGTGAGTGTTCTCTTGGAGAACCCTCCGACGCTCAAGTCAGCAAGTGCTTTGGTAGAAGAAAGAACGGGGTTCTCTCCTGTAGAGGATGCCCAGAGGCTGCCAGAGCAGTCCGACGAAGATAGGAAAAAAAGGGGGAAAGTCTTGACCAACGAAACGAGGCCCTGAGGTTGGCTCATGAGAGGAGGGCATCAGGCTTGCGGACTCCTGTAGGCTTCTATTCCCTACTAAGGGGAGGATTGTTCCTACTATTTACATGTTCCTTGGGCCTTACCTTGAGGAGGCCTCCTTATATAGACGTTGGAGTACTTCGAAGGCGATAAGGCTTCTCTGTTGTCAAGGTCAAAGGGATGCTTCAAGGTGACGTGTCAGGATGGTGTAGTTTACGGGATAGTAGGATACGCAACGTGTCACGATCTTTGGGAAGTGATGTAGATCCACTGGTGCTTTAATGATGCTTGGGATCTTTGAAACCACGCGTTTGTGACAAGTTTAGCTGGATGTTGGCCACGTGGCATGGACTGAGCACGGCGTTCGCTTCCCCATGCGTCTTGGGACGGGGGTGCATATACGCAAGGCTGCTGCAGTACCCCTGTCAAGGCGCCTATTCCTGAGGCGCCGTCTTGTGGTCTTCCCAACAGAGGTTTGACTGCATCTGTTAGCTTGTTGCAGTTGCCTTGCTCTAGGGGTTTGCATGGCCATTGGTAGTGTTTGGCCTTCTGCAGAAGAGATTGTTGGGGAGGTCTTGCCGGACGCCCCCTCGATCGCATCGTACGAGTGGAGTTAATGCTTTCTTTTGCTTGATCCTGAGTTTAAAGTGGCTCAGGGACTCGGGGCTGAGCTAGAGCTCTAGGCCTCTGGAGGTTTGGGGCCGAGTTACCTCTCAAGACTTCCTGGTGCCTCGGGGCCGAGCTAAAGCTCTAGGGACCGAGCTAAGGCTCTAGGTTTCCCTGGGTTAATGCTTGGGTGCTTTCTATTTCGGCTTCCAGCCTGGCGAAGGGGCGTGTGGCTTTCCTCCTGACCTTAGGCCTGGTGAAGGGGCACCCGGGCTTCCGTGTCGCTTTGGGGAAAAAGAAAACGCGTTGGCGGTAATGGGCTGTGCTGCTAATGGGCCGCACAGTGTTGTTGGGCCATCAGGATGGCGGGAAAAACCCCCTCTACAAGTATTATTCCCTTGCAATCACTAGACGTCTGTATTTTCATTAGTTGTTAACCTTCCGGTTGTTTGGGTTGTGCTTTGAACAATCAGAACGTAGATTTGTCTCCTGTTGGAAGTCCAATTTTTGCGAGGTTATTTCTCGTGTTCTTTGTTTGGAATGGCAGTTCATGTCACATGAATCATTTCGTATTAGGTTGGAAGAATGCTTAGCAAAGGGTTATGCAAGTACAGGGATCCCCTAAAACCCCCATTTGTCGCCAGGACATAACGGGAGTTCGTCTGAAATAAAATGGCAAGAGGCACTCGAGGTCCACTTGAGAGAAAGATCCCCTGAAACTGATAAGCGAAAACCATCTTTGGTCCCCATCGCATTTGAATATAAAGAATGCATCAAGCTCAAACCTGTGATGGAAGGAACAAGCTTTAGTCTTGCAACATAGTGCTTTATCAAATGTCCTACTTCATGCAGGCAGCTGGCATCTGTTCCTTGGAATGGCTAATCGTCAGTTTTATCTAATTGTATTTTGTGTTCTCGCGATTCAAAACTTACAAAAGCTTGACTGAATTTATACTTTTTGGTGGTTTTATTGTTTCTTTAATTATGAAACTGCAACAGGATGGGAATTTTTAGTATTTTTTTTGGATACCTAACCAAATTAGGATAATGTGTGCAGGTGCAGGGTGGGAGGGCAGGGATCATATATATATACTGCTAATTCATGGATGTCAGAGGAACTGTGTGCTTGCAAAGCCATGGCCTGCACTACCGGACCTGTCCGGGCCGGTTCCGCCAGTTCATTACTGATATTGGCTGGTACCTATTAAAAAAATGGGACAGAGGGGTGCAGACGGCCGGGAGCTGCGCGGGTTGGCGGCGGCGACGACGGTGGAGGTCAGGAGAGAGGGAAGGAGCGTGGGGGGAGAGAGAGAGAGGGGAGGAGGAGGAGGAACCTCGGTGGAGTCGTGGATGTGGAACGGCCGAATGGGCTGAAGCGATGCTGGTTTCAGACGGCGACGACGGCGGCGGCTTCGGCCAGCAGAGAACTCCCAAGTCCCAAACCCTAGGGCGGGAGGGGAGGGAAGTGGCATCGGGGTTGGGGGTTGTCGGGGGCCAGAATGGGGGGGGGGTGGGGGGTTTTAAATATTTAGTAGCCAGATCTGGAAGCTAGATCCGGTTCTAGGCTATGCTCGGGTCAGCGGATCCGAGAGGGGAATTGGGCTGGGTTGGGTGGGAAACCGGAGGGCGAAGAGGGAAACGGGAGGGGGAAGTGGGCTGGGCCGGGTGGGGAACGGGAGGGGCAAGAGGGAAACCACCCGGTACTGTACCAGTACAGGGCTGTACGTATCGTTACCGGTACTGGCCCTGACGCATAGAAGGCAGTTTCGATTTCGGTGTCGGTTTCGGCTGGGTCCGAAACCGAAATAAATAGTTTCGGTTTCGGCCCAAAACCAAATAATATATTATTTTTTTGCCAACTGAAGGAGTTTCAGTTTCGTCCGGTTTCGGCCGGTAGGTTTTGGATCGTTCCGGTCCAAAACCGATAGATTTCGGCCGAAACCGAAACGTTTCGGCCGAAACTGCCATCCATACCCTGACGGGTACCGGTTTCAATACCGATATTGCATACCTTGGTAATAGCATTCTATGTTCTCTCTTTTATGCCATCTACTGTTTCTTTCCCTTATATTGACTGAAAGTATGTACTTTGCCCAAGTAGCTGGAATTAGGCTTTAGTGTTTCCTTGAAAACTTTTCTGCAGGCATCTGTTGCGAAAACTCAAGAATCTACTTCTTTGGCTGACCAAAAATCTCACGAATCAGATGCTTTGAAGATAGGAAATGAAGCTCCTATTAAAGGTATGCGGTCCCTTCCTTGGAGCCTTTGGTCCATCACGTGTAAGGAAGACTTTCGGTTTCAGAATTTTCCACATTTTTTGTCTATGGCCTATTATACTTTCTTTCATTTGAAATTGCTTTTGGGGATTTGGGATCCTTGCCTGATTTTTCATGTGGAACATTTTGATTCTTTACCTCACATAGCAGGCTAGCCGCAGGATGTTATAATGATAGTCGAATAAATTCTCATTCAGTTTGCCTAACACTTTCCTCTAATGTAGTAAACTTCACCATAGTTTGGCTGTCTTGTTTGAATATGAGGCGATTCTATTCTCTAATTGGGAAGGGAGTGGTTTCACTGCTATTACTTCAATCAATTTTACTTCTAAAACTCAATTTGTGAGGGGACATGATTTTTTTAAAGTTTTTGGTACTATGATCTCATAAATGATATACCTTTTCTGAAGGAGAATGAATTTGCAATTATTTAGTGAGACTTGGTGGAACATTTATGAGTGGTTCGTTTCCCTTTGTTGAATGTATTTTTTGGAAGTGCCCTCTGTTGAATGTATTAAGCATGTCATAGAATCAAGGACACCTAAAATGAATGTCAGTTTATATAAATATATGATGTTTCTCAAATTTGACTCACAGAGTCAGGATCTGGTTCAAGTATACAAGACAAGGCTAGCAGTGGACCAATTGGAATTCCTGCTTTACCAACCATGCAGAGTGTTGTGGGTCAAACTAGGCCGACAACAAGTGGGTCATCGAGAGAGCAATCAGATGACGAAGAACTGGAAGGTGAAACAGAAATGACAGAGAATATGGATCCTGCAGATGCAAAACGTGTCAGGAGGTAAAAGCTTGCTATTTCAAATGTAGTGTTCAGAAAGCTCTTTATTTATGAGAGCTCCATGTTAACCTTTCATAAAATGATATTTCCAGTCATGATTGTTAGTAATGGCAAAAATGCACTACATTAGACATTTTTCTGTCTATGAGTTCCGACCCTTTTTTTTCTTGAATGTCGGGGATAAACCTGGTACAGTGCCTGGAAATCCAAGGGTATACTCAACACTTTAGCCCTGAGCTGCCACCCCCTCCAAAAAAAATAAAACAAAAGCCCCGAGCTAGTTTAAAAGGACAATCTCCATGTTCTGATCAGCTTCACACCAAGTCTGATTAATTGCTTTTATCATCCTAATTTTGGGCTTCAAATGAATTAATTTTGAGCTTCAAATGAATACTAGAAGTTCTATCCTCATGTTTTGGCTGACTGATCACAGGTGATAACTATTTGGAGAAATGCCACATTCCATTGTTTACATATAGAATCCTGGGGTAAACGCCACAAACCTGAGTTGTTAATGGTATGATTACGTTTACATCAGGGAAGACATATTGAAAATTATGTTAGCTGCTGAGTGGTGAACTGAGATGATATCTGACTTTATGTGTAATATCTGACATCTGCAGTCTCTGCTAAGTGCTAACTATGGCCTAGTACCCTTTATCTTGAAGCAAATGTTTTGAAAGTCTTAGGACTTGTGATTTATTGTACAGATGTTTAGTACCTCCACTCCTTTTTTTTATAGAAAATTTGTTAGTACTAGTGTCCATAAGGTCTAATATTGGACTCAAGTGGGTGGTGTGTGTTAGGTTGACAGCTGGCCGGAAAAGGACTGCTCAAATTTATGGGATTTGGTCATCTCATTGTCAGTGTCCTGAACGAACCCATATCGATGGGGATAAGACCTTGTGATATGATGGTGATATCTTTAATGTACATACATTATGCAACACCACCGTGGTTTGACTCTGAAGAGGGTAACTGATTTTTGTGCTCTTCACAAGTTCACAACTGTCTAAAAGGTGTTATGTGAAAAATCTCCGAATCTATTATGACTATCTGATCTTATGACAAAACAGTTTCCCACTCAATTAAAAGATACATTATATCTATCAGTGATTAGCAGTGCAGAATTTTGTTTTTTATACAAAATATGTTATAACAATTTCGCAATGCAGAATTTTATTTCTCTTTATCATGATCTGCATTTTTCTTCTGCAAAGCATGCTTTCCTCCTTTTGCACTTGCATCAGCATGCCATTAGGAAGCAATGAACAACTTTTAGGCAACATGTGATACCATTACTTATGCATCATGTTTTATGTGATTGTTCAGACATGTCTGATTGATGTCTAAAAATATGAATAATGCTTGAATAATGTTTTAACTATGCGATCCTTACCAGGATGCTCTCAAATCGTGAGTCAGCAAGACGTTCTAGAAGGAGGAAACAAGAACATTTGAGTGAACTTGAGACACAGGTTCTTTAGCATTCTTCTCCTTTTTTTTTTTGTTTTTCTACAATGGTTCACTTAGATATGTTTCTTATGGTTATGAATAGGTGTCTCAATTGAGAGTTGAAAATTCCTCCCTGTTGAAGCGTCTTACTGATATAAACCAGAAGTTTAATGAGGCTGCTGTCAATAATAGGATTCTAAAAGCTGACGTGGAAACATGGAGAGCGAAGGTGATCTGCCTTTATCCAAAGTTTTGATAATATCTTTGAATTGAGTTTCAGTCGTGAAAACTTTTCCTTTTACAAAGAAATCTCCATTCATATTCAACTTTTGTAGGAAGGTTGAATACTTGTCTGTTGAAGTGTTACAGATAGGGCCTTCTTCAGAAATGAAAGCAAATGAACAACTAAATTCTAAGATTGCAGCTTAAATTTTACTCCTATTTTGGAACTCATGAGGCTGGCAATTTTCATTTTCACTCTGTAGTCATTATCTAGTTTGGCCTTAGTGTGACTTCAGCTCTTCCTGGAGATGAAGATTATGTCGATTTGCATGTTTATAGATAGTGCTACTCAGTGTTCACTTATTATGTGGCAATGCGATAAGCTGAATTGATTCCTTCTGTATATTAGTTTTGACCCTTTATAATATATCTGAACTAGTTGAGTAAACGTGCGATCGTGCGTGTACTTATTTGCGAAATATATTTGTTCTTTATGAGTGTTGATATTAATCTTTCGCTGGTGGCTTTTTTGAAGTCAAGTGGTTGCTTTTCTCACCAAATAGTCTCTGGCTTCACCTCTTAAACAACACAACATAAGAAATGTGTTATCAATTGTCATTCAAATGAAAATTCCTCTTTAGTGTTAGAATAAAACAAAGAATATAACAACAAAACCAAGCACACAACAATGTATAATCATAAAATTGGCTAGACAAGATGTTTTATGTGGAAGGAGTGGGGTAACCAGGGGGGCAGCTTGGAAGTGGCTATGACAAAATGTCTGCCAAGGGGATGGCAAAAGCTTGGCTCCTCAAACTTCTCTCTCTCCTCCCCTTTGTACATTGTAGCTAGGTAACATGAGGAACTCATATCTGTTGTCTTCCATCATGCCATCCTTTCTATCCAGATTTTGATACTGCTTCAAATGTTAATCTGAAAAGAAAAAATCAGAATGTGTAGACTAAGATGTTCAAAAACTAAATAATTTTACACAGGGCCAAAAAATTATGAGAAGTTTTTTTTAAAGTGGGTGGCACCACCATTGTATTAAATGTAACAAAAGGGATATACAAGTATATTCAATGTGTTCCTAAAAGTCCCTATACAACCAAAGTGCACACCAAGGTGGCGTGATTCACCCTAGCCCCCAAATAAAGCAAAAAATAGAGGACTTGTGTGAATCCACTTTACAAAGATTATTGCCCATTCTCTCACTCTCTTACAAATAAGGAAACAACACCCCTCCATTGCTCTGGCTTCTCTTATGAAGATTTTGTTGTTCTTTTCTCCCCATCAGGCCCATAAGGTGGTGTGGAGGATGAGCCACCAAATAACTCTGTCTCCCTTCAGGTTCCACTGTCTTTGCTAGTCTCTAAAAAGTTGTATCATGCTCTCTTGGGGGCCGACAAGACAATGAATCCCATTGGTAATGTTGGCCCATATCTCCGAAGAGTAATTGCACCATGTGAAAAGGTGGTTCAAGGTCTCCTCCTCATCTCCACATAAGCAACAACGGGTAGGTATGTCCTGGAGGAACGAAGCAAGCCTATCACACGTCGGTAATCATCCATGTGAGATCCTTCAGACCAGGAGCTTCACTTTCAGTGGACTTTTGAGCTCCCAAATCTGCGATGCCAAGTGGTGGCATACTCTATTGTCGGATATGAAGACATATGTTGATCTGACTAAGAAGCTCCCCTCTTTCTTCCACGACCACCACCACTAGTCGGCTCTATCTAGTTGAGGAGTATTGTCAAGGAGGAATCTTAAGAGTCCCTCTAGTTGGTCCATCTCTTCTTGCTCGAGATTCCTTCTGAAAGAGGGAGTTTACGTTCTTTCTGATCTAAATCGAAAACTTGGGAGACAGTGTCTAAGGGTGCAGTTGCAATGCCTTCATATAAGAAATGTTGTCTTCAAGGTGAAGTCATCATACCATCTATCTTTCTAACATCTACACCTTAGTCCATTACCCAACTTGACCCGAACACTGGATGAAATGATGTCTCTACACTGCAAAATATCTCTACAGATGGGAGAGATATTAAGTTGAGAGGTTGGATTCAAGTCCATTCTCTACTTCTGCCATAATACCTTTGCCTGATGATATGTAGCCATAGACCACTCTCATCAGCCCCCAGCTTCCAGAACCACTTGCACAGGAGCGCTAGACCACAAACTCTGTCCCAAGAGATATCATGTCACCCCCTACATCTGTCTCCACTGTCATATCAAAAGAATCTTGCTTTGACTCCTCCCATAGCCTTGCTCTTACAAACTCTGTCCCAGGAGATATCATGCCAGCCCCTACATCTGTCTCCATTTTCATACCAAAAGAATCTTGCTTGGATACCCTCGAGTTTCTTGGCAATTGTCTTCCAGATACGGAAGATGGACAAATAGTAAGTACGCAGACTGTCCAGAACTGATTTGCATAACACTATTCTCTCCTCGTAAGAGAGGAGCCTCACCTTCCACCCTGTCAGCCTGGACTCGTATCTTTGCACCATTTTTGCCAATCACTTCAATGTGGTAGCCCATGAGATAGCGAGAAGCCTAAATAAGAGAAAGGGAATTCTCTTATCCAGCACCCTAATATGAAGGCTACTCTCTTAAGGTCCCCATCTTCCATATTTACATATTTACACCCATTAGGTGACTTTTGCTGAAATTCACCTTAAGTCCACTGACTTCCTCCATCAATTCCAACATTAGCCTGGCAACAAAAAGTTGACTCTCACCGTTTGCTAGAAATAGGATGGTATCGTCAGCATACTGAAGGTGTGTAATGTCGAAGTCACTTGTTGTAGCCTAGAAACATGGTTTGCTGACTTCGAGCGACTCTTATTGGCTCGGGCATATCGTATCGTATCTAGGCCAGACCGAGACAGTCGAGTCGGTGCGAGTCGTTTCGAATTAGGTCAGAATCTCTTTAAGTTAGGCCGTATCGTATCGTATCTGGGCCGGACCAAGTCGATACGTATCACTTAGTTGGCAAACTCTGTCTGGAAACCTCTGATCAACTCTAGGGCTTCCGCCCTCAACCACATCCTATTTAGAATGTATACTGCTAATACAAAAAGAAGGGGGGACATAGGATCTCCCTGATGGAGCCCTCTTCCACTGTGAAAGGGGGAGGATGGCTGCTCATTAATTTGGACTGCAAAAATGCGGTTGAAATATAAGCGCGGATCCATCTGATCTATCTATCACCAAAACCCATCTTTGCGATGACATTAGACAAACATTGTCAGTTGAGTTAGAATATGTGCTACCAATACCAAGAGAAGGGGGGACATAGGATCTCACTAACGGAGCTCTCTTCCATTGTGGAAGGGGGAGGATGGCTGTCCATTAATTAGGACTACAAAAGATGCGGATGAAATACAAGCACGGATCCATCCGATCTATCTATCACCAAAACCCACATTTGCGAAGACATCAAACAAACATTGACAGTTGACACGATCATAAGATTTCTCAAAATCCAGCCCGAGGACCACCCCTTTCTTCCATTGAGTCATCATGGTATACAAACATTCATGAGCCACCATAAAGTTTTCTTGAATGTGTCGTCCCTTAATAAATGTCCCATGGAAGCCACTGATCATATTGTCAATCATTGCATCTAGTCTCCTTGATGGTACCTTGGTGATAATTTTGTAGGTACCATTCAAAAGAATAATGGGTTTGAAATCCAAGAAGTATTGTGCACCTTGTTTCTTTGGGATGAGGACCAAAATATTATTATTAATATCCCTCAAGTGTGTCCTACCCTCTTGAAACTTCCCCATTGTCGACATGAAGTCATTCTTGATAATGTCCCAACATTTTTGGAAGAATGTTAATGGGAAGCCATTCAGGTTTGTAGCTTTATCCCTCGCAAGAGAGAAAACCATCTTTCGGACTTCCTCCTCAGTGAAGGGATGGGAAAGGGCTTCACCTTCCTCCAAGGAGAGACGACGTAGGAGTCCATCTGCAATCGCAGGTCCAGGCATATTGTCCTCATTGAAGAGTTTTCAATTAAAATCCCTGGTCTGCATCCTAATATCTCCATTCCTAGTGAAGAGCTCCTCACTCACGTCGATACATGTGATGGAGTTGACTCTCCTCCTTGTAGATGCAACTTACTGGAATTAGGAAGTGCCTTTTTCCGCTTCCTTGAGCCATTTCTTCTTAGATCTCTACTTGTAATAGGTTTCTTCCCTTTTGAGGATCTCATCAAATTCTGTCTTGATTATGTCCCTTTTCTTCTTCATAGAGCAGCCCTGCCTCCTCGAGCTTGCCCAACCTCTCAATCTGTTGAAGAATTCTGTCATTAGCAACTTTGCTAGGTAAGATTTTGTCAGCATCCCACTCCTTTTAACACCCATTCTACATGCTTTAATTTGCCCACCAATGTAGCCATAGAAGATTCTTCTCGTCTCCGCACATTCCATACTTGCCTGTCGGTGTTGATAAAATCAGCCTCTCTGAGCTAGTATTTTTCTAACCTGAACTTTTGCCTCTCTGTTGCTCGTGTGGAGCATGGACAAAAGCTATTTAGTGTCCACAGAAAAAAAAGGTTCATCTGGTTTAGGGTTTTTCATTTTGTTATTTATATGCCATTATTTCCATTTCTGAGGATCACTTGGCAACTTTTGTATGAGTTGTGACATAAAAATATATTTATTTACATATTTATATTAATTTAGTTATATATTTATTTACATATATATACATTAAATAGAATTTATATATTTCAGCTAATGCATTTGGATCTTAACTGCATGCAGGTGAAGATGGCAGAGGATACAGTAAAGAGAGTGACCGGCTGGAATCCCATGTACCCAAACATGGGTGATATGTCTGGGCTCATTATGCCTGCCTTTTCTGGAAGCGCAGATGCAACTTCTGATGCTGCTGTTCCCATACAGGATGATTCAAATCACCTCTTCCAGCCACAGGCAGCTGACCAAAGAATAAGCCCTAGCCTCCCTGAGATTGCACCTAGCGCCCAAGTTGACAGCGGTCATGGTTCTGCAAGTGGGGCCGAGACAGGACGATCTGCTCCTATGCAACGAGTTGTCAGTCTGGAACACCATCATAAAAGGATCCATGGGGTTCCAAACCCTTCTGATTCAGTTCAATGGGATGCTGTTCAGTGGGATGCAGAAATCTCTGGGAGCAACAAGCAGAACAATGTATGAACAACTAAATTGTTTGCAAAGGCAAATTTGCTGTTTTTGTAAGAAGCAATTTCAGTGACTGTTGTCCGGCGTGTGCATTAAAAGGGACATAGTGTTGACAATTCCCTTGGACATTAGTTGCACATTTGTATCTTTATTTTGCCAACAATGCATTCATGTTTGGCCATTTTTTTAGTCAAAGCACCCCAAATGGACAGATCCAACAAAATGATGATTAATTATAGAAGGTACAGAATGTAGTTTTCAAATTAGCGTGTATAGATTGCAATGTGCGGTTTTGTTAGTGTGACAATGTTGGACGTTTCATAAGAAGTTGGGAATGTCAGACGTAATCGGGACGTTTATATATTATTTTAATTTTTTTATAATAATTTAATTTTGTGACACGGTTGGCTAAGTGTCTCACGGTTAACCGTGAGTTCTCCGATTTGAATCTCACTTTCGATGTGTTTTTATTTGAATTTTTGAAACGTTACATTTAAAAAAAGCGTTTGAAACAATGGCAAAGATAGGATTCAAACTCGAGACACCGGAGTAAATTGTAGAACAACTAACTAACTGAGATAGAATTTTATTTAAATTATTTTATTTTATTATATATATATATATATTATGATTTGTCATCTCGATACGTACCGATATCAATTTATACCGTACTGTCCCGAGCCATGATCTGGACAATCTAGATGATAAACCCTAACCTAGAGTAAAGGTAAATGGGTAATCACATGTTTTTATCTTCGAGATGATTCTACGAGGGAAAAAGATGACACCGGACCCTCAAATATGTAGATATTTTCACTCCTAACCGGGTGAAATTACCATATTTTTTGCCTCAATAAACTTGCTATCATACAATCAAATGATCCGACTATTCCGGACCAAGTGGTTTTAACTTTTATCTCTTTAACGATGGGATTTTTTTAGCTTTCAACCCTTATATTTACAGATTAATCCCCCCAATTCATTTATAACTCCTCAAAATCCCTGAGTTATTTAGTTTAATACTGAAATGTCTAGTAATGTTACGAGTAAGTCCCTCGAGTGTTTACGGAATGCTCATGAAACGAGTGTTTATCAAATAAATGAATAATTACGAGGGTTTATAAATATTAAATAAATATCTAAATGAAAAAGATAATTTAAAAATTCATTGGAGGTGAAAATTTAAAAATCTAAAAATAAGATTTTTTACATATAAGTCTCAAATTTATTAAATTATCGATTAATCTTTGAGTTACAGATATTTCCTTGTAATTCTATACAAAGTTCACCATTATACAAATAAGTTATTGCCGTTCGTTCGGTCTGACCAAAGTTAACTAACTATAGTTAACTTGACCCTAGATGAGTAAAAAATTAGGTTAGCCCTGTTTAGGAGAGAGATAATTTGGAGTAGATGTCCCGGCCGGTGGTGAGGGTGACACCTGGTGATGAGGTGGGAGAGATTCCGGCAGTGGAGGAGGGGAGTTTGGCCAGAGGCGGGTTCGTTGGAGGGGGAGGAGGAGGAGGGGTGGCTCTATGAGTAGCTTTGCGACCCTCCCCTCATGTTCATGTGGGTGGCACACTGGCACCGGTGGTGGGGTGGGGGCGATTCCGATGGTGAGAGAGAGGGAGAGGGAAGGAGAGAGGGTTATGCAGAAGTGGGGGGGGGGGGGTCGAGCAGTGCGGCCTCTCCGCTCGCACTAATGTTGATGCGACGTCATTGTCGGGGGCTTTCGAGGGGCTCTTCCCCTCCAAGAGAGAGAGAGAGAGAGAGAGAGAGAGAGATTATAAGGGTTTATAAAAATAGTTATAATTTAGAGATTAATCGATAATTTATTAAATTTATAGACTTATATATAAAGAATCTAAAGTTTAAACTTTAAAGGCCGCTTTGCATAGATAATATACCCCTCTTAAATAATTAATGACGTAACAAAATCCTATATTTTTATAATTACATTTGATGATAGACCCTTTGATGGGAATCGACACCGAGCCTGTACTTTTTTATTACATTTATGTCCTTTTAGTTTGTGTTTATATCCACGGGAAAGTATACGCGTAATTGTACGGCTTTATCGGCCAATGCGTCACTCCCGTAGATTGTGTGGGTTTTTATGCAATTATGCAGTAGGACCAGCAAGGGGGCCCTCAGCCCTTTCCCATTGATCCATGTCATCTTGTGGGGCTGGTCAACCATCCTAGGTGGACATCTAGAAGGTTGGACTAGTCATATGCCACATGGGTAGACAAAGGGTTAAGAATGTCAACATTCTACACCCATCCCACCTACCCCATTCAACCTTCTACTACATGGTCAAGGGGCGCCCCATTCCACTTGCCTTAGTTTAATATTTTTTGTGTGTTATTAGAATGTAATCCCAGCCCTTCAATCCTCTTCCCTAGATCTAAGGGTCCACATTGCATTTGATGTAAACCATATATAAGCTTGTATTTTCATGTGAAATTCAATGAAAAATCAGAATTTTTGTGTGTAAGCAAGGAGCTTGGTGCGCCCCTCTCTCCTCCCCTGCTGTTATTCCCTCTCCAACCTTAAGTTCTAGAGTGATTCTACCTTCTATCATCCCCTCTCAACCTCCGGTGATCGTCTGTGCCGCCGCCGCCGCCGTTCGTGCTGCCATCGAGTCGCCTCGGTAGTTCTGTCTTCGTCCGACCACAGCAGTTTCCACGAATTTTCTGTCTCAGCCACGAGTTTGGATTGATCTAAATTTTTTATGGTGTGTTCAACCCTTGCATCTCAAGATCCACCTAAATTTGTACGCCAAAATTCCATCGTTTAGTATTTTTACATTTTCGTCCAACCTGTCATCCCAGATCTGCCAGGTTTCTGTCTACACTGACATAACCTCTGAGTTCTCCCACTCCGACCATCTTTTTGAATTTTTCAAACCCTCCCAATTTTACTGGGAGTTCTGTCCCTCACCCCCTAATTTTTTATCAGCCTCCTATCTATTTTTAGAAATTCGTGTTCTTCCTCTGATACAGTGTTTTTAGTCAGATCCCAGATCCGACCACCCTCCACTTACAAAATCAGAAAAAATCACCACCACCTCCAAATCAAGATCCAAAAATAGTCCTGATTTCCTTGTTCAATTACCTACAACCTTTCTGAAGAACACATCTTCAAATTCGGACATCTACTTCACAGTCAAAGGCAATCAACAGGAAAGTTCTCTGCAGATCTGAGTCTTTGGTTACTGTACAACAGCAGCATATAAAATTCGCCAACACAAAGTACAAATTTGGTGAATTTTTCTGAAGGTCATTAGATTGTAGTACTTCGAAGCAGCTTTCCAACGGCTCTGATCTCGTCCTATTCCGACATCGGTACTGATCGCAGCGTCTGTTCTCACCGGAGCGCGCGCTGAAATACAGAACCGGCAGATTTCCGATCGGGTTTTCCGACCGGTGCCGAACAGAGCCGCCCGGCCTCCGGCCGGCGAACCAGCGTGCCGCCAGCCCGGGGAGCGCTTCTCCAAGTGTCTCCACTACAGCGGTACCACCGGGTCCCACACGGCCCCTCCGGACAGCAATGGGCCCCACGGTCGTGAACACGCGTGTAGCCGAATCAACACCCGAAGCTGCCCGTCAACCCGAATTTGGTCCTCCCGGACCCATTTATATAGCCCTTCACCTCCCTGCGTGGAGTGGGCATGTTCCCATTGCTGTAATTATTGTGTGTTAAGTTTCCCGGGAGTACGAGTTTTCGGCCAGGTCCGTCTTCCCCACGTCGAGCGCGTGGAGGTATCGTATTCGCTCCCTTACTTGGCATTTTGCTTAATTTCATATATGCTTGTTTATGCCGGTGCTAGAGAGCATGATAGGGTAATTAGCTCGCTTTCTATTTATATCACCGCTGCTGCGAGAGAGAGCGTTACCGTCCCGTGACCCGATCCGGGCACGAAAGAGAGAGCCGACCACCCTAGCTCTTGCCGGTTTCTCAACCGCGCACGTCCGATGCTTCCCTCATTAAGGGACGATCGCGAGCTTGTCGTGTCCGTGTCTCGTCCCGCATCACCCTTGTTAGGTGAGTATATTGTTACGTAGATTTTTTGGCACCATAATGGGTGGTTATAGAGTCATAGACTTCAAAGCAGGGTTTTCCACGACCATATGTCGTTTAAGAAGGCTATACAACTAAATATAGATCCAACAACAAAATTTTATGTGATAATCTATTTCTTTGAGACCCAATTTATTTTTTGAGTGAATTAAGGACAGGTATGTCACCCGGGTGGCCCACCCTACTCAACCTAGATGACTTATTATATTTTTTTTCACGGATTCACAAAACTCAACTTTATACTTAACTGATCCAGTTAAAGAAAAAAGAGTCAAATAAGAATATCTAATCTCACCTCGATTAACTTATCCTAACCAAATTTCCTACTTTATCAAAGTCACCCTAAGAGTATACAAGTAAATGTGAATACAACATATATTTTTATATAATTAATAACTTAAGAAAGCTACCTATGCAAAATATCTGTTTGTTTTAAGTTTTAACATGGGGGTTGAGTAAGGTTTGTCGACCAGGTCGATTCGGGTCGGGTAGGTCCCGTCTCGGTCCGTCCCGGTCTGTGTCACTCTAAAAAAAAAAAAATATATATAATACATATAAAACAATAGAATAAAATAAAATAAGACACATTATATATATATAATATAATATAATATAATATTAAAATAATGGGGTGACTCGGTGGCGACCCAAGACCTGGGCGACTCGCCCATAGCCTGAGTCGAGTCGAGTCATACGAGTCAGAGCGACCCGCGCAAGGTCGGCAAACCCTTAGTTTGAGTCGTTTGACTGCTCGTCGGAAATCTATCAGCCAATGTGACTGTTACAGCGGGGTTGCAAGTATAAATATCTTAGTCTGGAAGGGATACATCGGCAAATAAAAATATAGGACAGATTATTGAGAAAATATAATTTTCGCAGAGATCTATGTAAAAAACTAATTTTAAATATCTGAATTCCGGCGCACTATTTACTTACGTGATCCGCGGAGCAGCGGACCGGATCCGCCCAGGAGTGTCGCGGCTGTCGCCCAATTGCGGCCCTGCGGAGCCTACAAAGCCTGTGGCGGGGGCGAAGAGGCCTATGGCGACGGTCCTCACTGCCGCTCCAGTATCCTGTTGGCACGGACGCCAGATTCTTCAGCTTCTCCCCTCCCTCTCTCTCCTGCTGCAGCGCCCCCCTCCTCCTCACCTGCGCCCCCTCCGCGTCTCCTCCCCTTCTTTGTAAGCCACCGCACACCTACATTTCCCCGAGTAGCAATTAGTGTCTGAGAATTTGCTGCTTTTGGGATGTTAATTTTGGCCGCATTGTTGGATTTGGAGGGTTTTAGATGATGGTTTCTTTCTTTCTTTTTGTTTCTCTCCCGTTCTGGTTTAGGAACACTAGGATTTGGTGGTGGTGGTGGTGTTTCTCTGGGTGGGTCTCCATGCTCCCCTGCTTCTGTTTCTCCGGTTTGTGTTCTTGATGTTTCTGTGTCTTCCTGTAGTTCAGTTTTCTTATGGGTTCACGATAAAGACGATGTGATTCTCTGTTTCCGTTCCGTTCCGGTTTAGAAACACTGTTGTTTGGTGGTGGTGTTGTCTTTCTGAGTGGGCCTCCTGGTCTCCACTTTTTATTTATCCTGTTTATGTTTTTGATATTTGTGTTTATTCCCATAGTTCGGTTCATGGAAAATGGAATGCGTGAACAGTGGTCTTCTTGGGTTAGAAGTTGTGGGTTTATTTGATCCTTGTGAATCTGCTCGGTCGCCGCAACTCGACTTCCTGTCGTGTCATTTTTCTGCTTGTCTGGTCGCATGCTCTTCTTTTTTCCTTTAAATTGTTGTCCAGCGTTGCCACAATCATCTGATAACATTTATAATGAGTTCAGTGACTTTATCGGTATACTGAAGAAATGAGTGATTATGAGTTGGAAGAGCCATGGGTAATAAGGGCTACCACGAGAGTGAGAGTTAGAACGTGAATGACTCGTTGGAAGTAAATGATGGAATGGAAATTGCGTTGTTTATTGGAATACAAGAAGTTAGTGTATGACTGATCAGAGATTTGGCCACGGAGATTAAAGGGACTTCTGCTTTAGAATGCAACTAAAGCGAATAGAGGCTTGTTCCTGCTTTCCTGTGTGACATTTCTTTCAGTCCTGTTGGAGATTGCCTTGGAACTTCTGGCAGAATGCTGGTGGATATGTGATCAATCCACTGTTCTAGCACTTCACCACGTCCCACTGATAGACTAATAACTTAGGAATGTCTTCAGTACTTTACAAACTAGGGAGATCAAGTACTCTCAAGTATGGTGTGGTGTTCTCATTGTATGATAAGTTAATGTGCTGGAAGACCTGTGACTTTGTTGTTCAGTAACGCTGATAAATGCACTAGATGTTCATTTTTCTGTTTATAGGTTGTCTACGTGGCATCTTGTGAGGGAGATTGTGAGATCACTTATTATGCTACTTGGTTAATTACCACTAAGCCACTTGGGTTCCGTCTATCACCTAGAAATCCGCAACCAGCCTAGCCTGTTAATCACCAAATATCTGGTTCATAACCCCCTTCAGGATGGTTGAATATCACTTTGACAGCATTTTCCCTCAAATATTGTTATCTTCTAAACTATATCTTCCACTTTCCTAGATCGAAGGATGGTTGTTGATGAGTGATGTTAGCTGTTCCATTATATGACATGAAGAAATTAACTGTCGGGACGAGCACAATTATATTTCCTTATTGATTTCCTAGAAGCAACCACCTAGGTAAATAGTGCTAACTTAGTTTTCATTTGTTATTACGTTGTAGTTAACTTATGTTTGACAGTGTTGTTGTCACTGACTTTAGTTTTCATTTGTTATTATGTTGTAGTTAACTTCTGTTTGACAGTGTTGTCGTCACTGACTTCGTCCTTTTTGGTTCCAGCAGCTTTCCAAAATCATTCACTTCATCAGAGATGCAAGTGCCTAGAGCGATATCTCCAAAGGAGATGCCTCTAGGCATAGATGCAACAACTGCGGAAGAATATGCTTCTCAGTCTAAATTGCTTAAAGAGTTTACGTATGCTCCTAGCATTGATAAGGCATGGACTTTCAAGTCTGATGAGGGTATATCATCTTATGAAGAACATGGATTCTTCTTTTATACTGACCCCACATTGATGGGAAAATCTTATGGTGTATTCATTGATTGATGTTGCTTTTCCTTGTCTGCTAACTCCCTTTAATTGGTAACTGTGACTCTCTAGGTAATGGTTCTCAAGCTATGTTTTCAATTGGACAGACTAATCTTCTAGCAAACAAGAAGAGAACATTCATATTGTCATCTCATATATCAAGGGATGCAAGTGACTCCGTGAGCTTCCAATGGTCACCCTTTCCTGTTGAGATGATAGGTGTATGTGCGGTTATTCCATCACCATCAGGGTCAAAGCTACTTGTAATTCGGAATAAAGAGAATGATTCTCCTACATGTTTTGAAATTTGGGGTCCTTCCCAGCTGCAAAAGGAAATACATATTCCACAGTCTGTACATGGCCCAGTATATACCGATGGATGGTATTTATGTATTCATGTATATTGTTCTATATAGTGATGGCTTATACATTTTAAGTTTCTTCTTTGTTGTCATAATTCTCATGTTATCTTTTCTGATGGTTGGAGCAATGGGAGATCTGACTTTTTCTATTATAGGTTTGAGGGGATTTCATGGAACCATGAAGAGACTCTGATTGCTTATGTTGCAGAAGAGCCATCTCCTTCTAAACCAACATTCAATGATTCAGGCTTTAAGACAGAAGGAACATCTGATAAAGACTTTGGTAGCTGGAAAGGTCAAGGAGACTGGGAAGAGGATTGGGGTGAAACCTACTCAGGGAAAAGGAAGCCTGCACTTTTCATTCTTGATATACAGAGGTTTGCTATTTTTTTTTATGCACTCTGGAATTCTTATCTAGCATCCACGGAGGCGAGTACATGGAGTTAATAAAATATGATCCCTGTTTCCATTTGCAGTGGAAAAGCACAAGCTGTTGAGGGAATTGACAAGTCTCTAAGTGTTGGTCAGGTTGTGTGGGCACCATTGTGTACAAATGCTTCTCACAAGTACTTGGTTTTTGTTGGCTGGGTACCAGAAAATGGCCGGCAAAATGCATCAAGAAAGCTTGGTATAAAGTACTGCTATAACAGGTCATGTGCCTTATATGCAGTCAGGGTGTTCATTCAAGAGCCAAATTCTGATGGACCGGAAAAGTGGGTTTGCTCTGACAAGATGATTCGTTGTGTTACTTTTTGAATTTCTTATTATTGCTCACCATGGTTTCCAATCACTTATGATGTATCAGTGTTGATGCAACTGGATATTCAACAGATGCAGTGAAGTTAACTGAAGGACTGAGTAGTGCTTTCTTTCCTCGGTTCAGGTAATACCTATTGCGCTGATCTTCAGGTCTTCATTTCTTTGTTTTTTTTGAAAGTGGATAGCACCACATTTTATAAAAAGGAAATAAGAATGTACAAGTAACTAGGGAGTGCTCCCAATTTGGGTAATGCTGATGATTGGTGGTTCACTTGGATCACCTAGCTGTAAGCTTTGGGGATGAGAGGGTCGGCTGGTGTTTCTCGCTTCCCTTCGGGAGGTGGAGGACCTCCTCGGAGCCTCTCCGGCCGCTCCTTCCCTCGGGGCGGAGTAGGGGCAGGTGACAGAGGGGAGTCTGTGGTAGTTTCAGTTGGTCGCAGGCATCTGGAGGGGGCAGTCTGCTACTGGTGTGGGCGCAGGGGACACCTTCGAACGGTGGAAGGGTCCCACAGGGGGAAGAGGAGAGCCTCCTACGCTGAGGCCGTCAAGTGTGGGAGGTAGGGTTCGCTCTCATAGGCTGGATCGGGGGTATGCCTGGATGTCGGTTGTGTCTCGCTGGACTATCTGTCGGACCAGATGGCTTGGCTTGCTAGATGCCTCGAGATCTCTCCTCTTCAGGGGGGATTGGATGCGGAGGACATGAAGGATTTCTTAGAGAGGTGGTCTTTGGGCGGACCTTGGGAAGTTAGGAAAATGCATGCCGATGACCTCCTGGCAGTTGGCTTCTACGTTGAGGGAGTGAAAGCTGTAGCGGAGGTGGTGGTCCTGGGGAGCAGAGGGGCCATTTTCCGGGCCCAGCCTTGGACAATGGATAGGGGTACCTACCCCAACCCGGACAGGTCATTGTTCTGGGTTAAATTCGCTGGGATCCCGATCATGCTCTGCCATGAAGTGTTCTTGGGGCTCCTTGCTAGGAGTTTTGGGAGAGTTCAGGCCGGCTCCCTTCGTCTTGTTCCAGAAGGGAGGGTGAATTGTGTGGAGGTCCTCATCCAGGTTGCAGTGCCGGAGCTCATCCCTCTGGTCATCATCTTTGCCGTCGGGGAGGCTGATTACACCGTCAGGGTGTCATTTCGGCCGGTGACTCATGAGGTGTGGCGAACCCAGCTGGGGGCGTTAGGGCAACCAAGTTGCAGGCGCGAGGTTGAAGACGATCGGGGGGCGAACGATTCGCCCCCTGAGTTGGGCCGCCTATTGGGCTTATCTCTGTTCGGCCGGGGCGATCGTTTTGGGCTGGCCCAGTTAGTAGCAGGTGTCCTGCCCACTTACCCTTTGAGGCTGCTCGACAACGGGATCTGACCAGTTGCACGGGGGACCCGATACTCAACTCATTAGCCCTGAACTTACCCAAATCCGGGAACTTAGGGTTAATGGGCTCGCAGGGACCCGTTACTGGTCTTCTCTGCCACCTGTGTCCTGTGATGCCTCAGGGCGGCCCCTTCCTGACGGCTGTCAGGGCGTAGGGCGGCTCCGTCTCTCTAGCGGCACCCCTTTCTTGTGAGCTTCCTGTGCCAGTGTCCTCTCCGATGGTCGTCTCCAGCACTTCGTCAAGGAGTCCAGGACCTATCAAGCACCCTTTTGGGTCTGTGAGTGTGAGTAGGCGGAAGGCGGGCGAGCCCTTCGTTGCAGCGGAGAGTCGAGCTACTGGGAGCGTGGAGCAGTTATTCCTAGCGGAACCCCTTCTGACTGCCTCGGCCTGCCTGCAATAGGGTTCGCCTCTTCGTCGAAGGCGTTCACAGCAGTGGCCTTGTTTGCCCCGGCTGCTTCTTCCCTGCCTTCCAAGCTGTCCCAGATCGCCTGGCTTCAGGATCCAGAGGACGTTCCACATGTGGATGGCATAGAAGAGGATGACCAAGAGGAGGGGGAAGAGCTGAGCTCAGATGATGAAGAGACCGTCCCAGAGTCTCCGATAGGAGGTGAAACTGAACCAGGAGTGCGTGTGGGAGGGGGAGGGGGGGATGAGCCATTGAATAAGTATGCCCTGCAGAAGCAGGAAGTGAAGGAACTGATGGGAGAGGTAGAGAGGTTGTCTGCTGCTCAGTTTAAGGAGTATGCAAACAAGGTTGGGATCTCCTTTCGGGAAGGGGAGGTGAAGGGAGTCTTCCATAAAATTCAAAAGAGGTGGTTCTTGCATTTGGCAAGATTGGTGAAGGGAGAGAAGACCTAGATGAAAGGAGGGCAGGAGGGGGAGGAAGGAAGGGAGGTGAGAGACATCCCATTGCCCTAATGCGGATTGTCTCATGGAATGTAAGAGGGATTGGGGGGGGGGAGGTGAGAAGAGGAGGGCGGTGAAAGAGCTAGTTAGGAGATGTAAGACTGATATCCTCTGTCTGCAAGAAACTAAATGTGAAGGGGAGGGGAACATGTGATGAGGGACATAGGGGGAGCTAGACGAGGGAAGGGCGTAGCTCTTCCAGCAGAAGGAAGGTTAGGTGGCATTATGATCCTATGGAACGAGTTTGAGATGGAGGAGGTGGAGTGAGATAGATAGGTCACCCGAGGATTTCCTTACACTTTTGGAATGTAAGGGATGGTTTCTCTTGAGACTTCACAGGTGTGTACGGTTCCCAAAGCAGGGAGGGGAAGAAGATGTTGTGGGAAGATTTGGCACGACAACGCTTCAGCACATGCAGGTTCTGGTGTGTTGGTGGTGATTTCAATGCCATTGTTGCTCCGTGAGAGAGGACAAGATCATACTTCAGCCCAAGAGAGATGGAGGACTTTACTGACTTCATAGAGGAGACAACACTCATTGATGTGGACATGGCTGCTGCCCAATACACTTGGTCTAACTTGAGGGCAGATCTCTACGTCTCCTCTTTTTGGCTACTATTATTTGTAATGTGAATACCCTTACGTCTCCTCTTTTTGGCTATTTGGGGGACTAGTTGGATCCACACTGTCTTTGTGTGGCCTTTTGATGTATAGGTTTTGGGGTTGTCACAACCTATACTTGTACACACTCTTTTCATTTTATATTTTAGTGGTACTACCCACTTTCAAAAAAAAAATATATCACCCCAACTTTTCCCAAAATAGAAAATGATATCCAATCATTTTGTAGGATCTGGAGCTTCTCTTTTGAAAATTCTGCCATTCCTCTTCCTCCAAATGATCCAAAAGGTTGCTTGTAAGATCAGCCACTACAACTGACAATCAATCTGGCACCTCACTGCACTTGCCAATTTTTAATGAAATCTTCAATAGGGCTTACATTCGGTTAGGCACACTTCAGCTTAGTAAAGTTGTGTTGCCAAACTTCAGTGGCAAAATCACACTGTATAAATAAGTGGTCTAGAGATGACTCCTTCCCACACATGGTGCACACGGTATGCACCCTAGCCATGAACCATGCCAGTCTATCCCGTGTAGGTAGACGACAAAGTGATACCTTCCACTTGAGAATCTTAACCTTATGGGGATTGGCTGGTCTCCAAAATTGATGGAACAGAGGATGTGTGGTACCCCCATCAGCAACAGAGGAGCATGCCAATCCCATTTTCAAAAAAATAAAGGAGTATGTCGATCGAATAGAGAACACTTCCGATGGATTCCATCTCCAAACCCGCTGATCTCTGTAAGTGGGATTTAGGCTGAAATCTTGGAGTAAGGGCTTAGTTACTTTTGAAATCTCATCATCCTTCAGCCTCCTCTTAAAAGTCAGGCACCACCCGTTCCTCGGATCATATGCCTGCGTTACCAGCATCCGCTTGTCCGTAGCTATGTGAAAGAGCTTAGGGAACTTGTCGTTAGTGACCTTCCATCACACCATCCGTCCAGCCAAAAGAGACACTCATGTCCATTTCCAATATGAATCTGCACAGAGGCTTGGATGACATCTGTAGCTTGCAGTATACCTTTCTAAATCGATGACGGTAAGCTTGTTTGTGAGGGGGTCATGTCCTAAGTTCGGCCTCTTAGATGATATTTATCTTTTATGAGTTGAAGCCAAAGGCCATTCTCTATAGTCCCAATCTTCCACAGCCATTTAGCAAGAAGGGCTATAGCACTAGGGTGTTGAAATTCTGGGAGATTTGGGCTAAGATATTTGCCAGGCTGCTAGCCTATTTCCAAATCGATGAAGGGCATTGTGTTTCATACTTTCATATCCTTTGGGTAAACCTTGGTGCCCCTTAACTTTTGCAGTGATGATTTATCCTTGTGGCTTATGGTTACAATTTTTATCTTATCTAAATCTCTATCAACCATCTGATTCACTATAACCAAATAGCCTTCAATAGTTGCCTTTGCAAACGACTATAATTGGTTTACTTTCATTCTTTTTGCTTAGCATTCTTGTGTTGAGAGTAAAGTGAAATATGGTTTCTTTAGTAATGAATCTATGTATATTTTGATTTATTATGTAGATGATGGAAAATCATGGTTGGCAGCTAATGTACTCATTGGGACCTAAGGAGTGGGTTGAATGGTTTTGTGCTTTACTGGTAATAACGAGGTCGTAGGTTCAATTCCTCTCGGCGGCTAAGCACGGCGTGCCTTTGCCATAGTGTCCACACCCGTGGGTTGATCCTTGGCTTGGGTCTTCGCTCGAGGGCTTTACCAATCCCGCCCCTTTTCCCAGCCGGCAGACTCTATGATGTGCAAGCGGTAGCATCTGTAGGTCCAAAGCGGCTGCATGTTGAGGTTGGTGGCGGGGGTGGGTTTCTCCCGGTCATCCTACACACACACACACACACACACACATATATATATATATATATATATATATATATATATATATATATATAAACTAATGTACTTATTGGAGTTCTCCATTGATTCCTTGTGTCACTACATTAAGTCCTCTAGTTCTTGATTATGTATTTTGTACTATTGTAGAGGGCATGTTTAGTTCATCAAAGTTCGTACAAAGAAAGAACTGCCTTTGTAATTGATCTGATGCTGCACGAACTTGTGGTGTCTTTGTGCAACAAACAAGTAATGAATTTTCTTAGCGTGGAAGTGCTCCAGAAGGTGGCTGTACTAGGGTATGGGAATGGGTGAAATTTACTTGTATTTTGGATGTAACTTCCTCTCACCTTTTTGGTCATTTGGGAGGGGAACTAAGTGACACCATCTAAATGTGCTCTTGAACAGAGACTTTTGTTTCCCCTTCCTTTACTTGTAAATTCTCCTCCTTCTTACATTTATACAATTTGTGGTACCATCCACTTCTAAAAGACTTCAGAAAATCCTGTAGGGTTTTTCATATGTTACCCCAAGTATTTCTAGTTTTAGAGTTAAAGACTTTCAATATCTTCAACAAAAGGTTTGATTATTCACAATATCAACTGCACTGATCTATTGGGAGCTGCGATAGTTGTCATTTTCAGGAACAACTTGAGAGCAACATTGCTGGATATAATATTGAATGTTTTTATCTTCTTCCCATTGCTGGACTAGGTTTTGAACCGTTACTTTGAATCTTTGATAGCTCATTTATGGTTGGTGATGCTTGCATTAAACTATTTTTGGAAATATTTTCTGGTTTAGCTGTGTAACATGTTAAGCTTTTAATTCCTTGCACTCCATAGATCTCCTCATAATTTTACTAGTAGTGATGTTACTTTTCTCTCTCCTTGTGCTTCATGTACTTTCATGACCAAGCCATTACTTCCATTTGGCATGCATGACAAAATGAATACTCTATCGTGTCTGTCTTGGTGAATATAACTTCAATGGACTGACTGGGTTGGAGTATTTCCTGAATGCAGTCCAGATGGGAAATCTCTTGTTTTCCTGTCTGCAAAATGTGCTGTTGACAGTGGAGCACATTCTGCTACTAATTCGCTTCATAGAATGGATTGGCCTGCTGACGGGAAACCTTGTTCTTTCACAAGTATCATTGACGTGGTAACTCCTTACACCACCTTGCAAAAGGCAATTTTATGATATCTACACAAACTTATGGGAGTACACTTTTACTCTAATTAAGCTTGATATTATGAATCATCTTTTCTCTCAAAAACCATTGTTTTTCATGAAACTTGAATCTATTGTTTCATTTTTTCTAGAGACATGAACATGAATTACTTTTTAATTATTCACCGTTTCAATCAGTCTTTGTTGTTTCTTCCCCCTTTATTTGCAATTTTCTTGGGCAAAAGGCTTAAATCAGTCACTGTTTTGGCCTCTGTAGCTAGCTTAGTTGTTTTCTTCATTCCATCCCTATACTGTTCTGACCGAGTTTCTTGTCCTTAATGATATCTGTTTTGTTCTTCCTCTTTTCATGATTTACTAACATCAATTTGTTCATTTTGTGAAAGTGGCCTAAGATACCTCAGATCATTAGAAAAGTAGGTTAGAATACATGATAATGCCGACAAAGGTATTAAAACATGACTGTAAAGCTGACATCTGATGATTGCTAATACCTGAACAGAAGTCCATAAAGAATAACTTGGGATTTCTATGTGAAGTCAGACATGGAATTTCAGTATGGATACACTAGTCCATTTGGAAACAACATCCAATTCCAGTGACTTAAAGCCACATGCTTATGCTCAACTCTGAATACCCTGCAGTTCATACTTCATTTCCCATTGTTTGGGGGAGGGGTAGGTTCCAAATTATCTTCTATTGGAAGGTTCATAACCTTCTCCACTTGGCGTTGAGTTAGAGGAATTGACAGGATTCTAGACCTTGTTTGGCAAAGTCCCCTTAAACTCATCCAATAGACCACCAAGCCCCCACGGTCTCTCCAAAGCTTTCTTTTGCCGAGATCAAGGTTCTTGACATTGTCCCTTTGAAAGTGAAGGACCTGGCATTCGCAGAGAAAGGGAAGCCTGCAGTTTTCTTCACTGAGGAGTAGTGAAGGTCGCTCCAGCCATTCCATTATGCCTTGGGAGGATGGCCTGAGGAAGTCAGATCATAGCTCGCTACATGTTTCCCTCTTAAGCAGGATTTTGCATCATGGATCCTTGGCACATTTTATTCCACATGAAACATCTATATCAAAGCTTTTTATTTCTTTTCTTCAAATGGGGGTTGAATTTTTTTTCTATTGATCAGATCCCACAGTCCTCCCTTTATGGATCTCCTTCCCTTGGCTCCCAGAAAATCTGCCAAATGAGTTCTACTTAAAATTTACCACCAATAATCTTGAATGCATTCTACGAATAGCCAACTTGACAGGCCAATGCACTGGTTCCCATTTCTGGTCTGTGAAGAGCTATCTTTTTAAGGTAGCCAAAAAGAGGCCACATTTCATTTGAAAACTGAATACTACATCGGATATGGTCCAACTCCCAAACCTCACAAAGGGGTATTGAAAAGTGACAAGAAAACAAATACCCACCATGAAACAAAAAACAGCAGCTTTGACATTCTGACCAACTGTGTCTCATTTCCAGAGTCCAATTCTCACCTTTTTGTGGGATGTGGCATTATTGAGGTGCTTTGGTCTATTCTAACCAAATTCGTAGGCACCCCTCAGTGGGAACCTGGGATGCCGGGATGTTTCTGATCTTATGGAAGGATGGAACCGGACATGCCCAAGTCAGGTAGAAAGAAACAGCAGGCTCTTCAATGAAAAGTGGCACAACAGCTTTGACATTCTCAAGCAAGCTGAAGTTTATGCAGGGGAGTGGATGGCAGTTAGGGAGCTTCAGGACGATCATAGGATCCTCTTACTTAGGATGCATTTGAAAAAGGATTATAGGAGGGATTCCAATCTGACATGGCATAATCCTTTCCAAATGGACCATGGGCACATTGGTTTCCACGAAAGGGAGATTTTGAGGGAGAAGAGACAGATAGACTCAAAGAGAGGAAATAAATCACATCTAGTGCTAGTAGTTGTTATCCATGCTAGTTTCCAGTGATCTACTTTCATTCCTTATCTCCAAAAGCTCCCTTTTGTGAGCTTTGGAAAGGTGGTGCAGATTTCAAGGGAAGAAAAGTGGTTAAAACTTGAAAAGACAAAACTAGACAATAAAACTTATCCTTTCTAATAAAGAGATAAGGGCATTAAAGTAAAATGATGTTCCTATAATCCATAATCTAATGGAGTATCCAAATGAAATTCTCAACATGGATTGGTATAATTAAAAATCTGTACCTTTTAAAAATCCATGAAAATTTGAGATACACCCTTAACATGAAAGAATGGAAGAGCTTTATCATTTAGTTTTTGTTCCCTTTTGAGGACTTTGCATCCTCGAGGTGTTTTCTTTTTGGTTTGTAATCTCAGTGTTCATTCTATCACATTGATGGATGAACTGTGTCTTCTTGGGGATTTCTTCCCCATTGTAATACTTTTCCCTTCAATGAAATGTGGCATTGCCACCTTCCCAAAAAAATAAACGAAAAGCAGAGGACAGGAAATCACACCTGGGGAACCAAGGTAGGCCCTTCCTCTCAGGGAGGATCACCACAGAGGATTCTAGGCTCTTTCTGGATTCTAGTATAACCACACTTTCCCTCCTTTTTTTTTGATCAGATGATATTGTCTAAATTCAGCATGAATGTGCTATTCATGAACCTGGGCATCAAGTTATATGATCATGTGCTTATATATGTTTTCTTCAGATGGTATGCATATCTAATTTAACTGGTTTGCAGGTTCCTGTTGTGATGTATGCAGAAGATGGTTGCTTCCCTGGTCTTTACTGTCCAAGTTTTCTTAACAATCCATGGCTTCCAGATGGACAAACCATGATTTTGTGTTCCTTTTGGGGTAGCATGCAAGTTATACTTTCAGTAGATGTTTTAAGGTGAGCAGTAATGGTTGTACAAGTGACCATGGCTCTGCTGGTGCTTCAGGGATAACTGATGTGCCTTTATTTTCTGTACAGTTGCAAGGTATCACGAATTAGCCCTGTTGACTCCAGTTACTCCTGGAACGTCCTAACAGTTGATGGTGACAATATCCTTGCTGGTATATCAAAATTTGGGATTATCTTATTTTCTTCATACTTAAAGTGCCCAATTATTTTTCTTTAATAGAAAAGGGAAAAGAATCAACTGTTAAATTAAGATTCATGTTTGCCATTCCTTTTATTTTAAAGTGTGCAGTAGTCCCATAGATCCTCCTCAAATCAAGTACGGTTGTCTTGCTGATCAGAGCATGACTCTTGGATGGTACTGGTTAGATGTCTGTAGCCCTTTGCTGCAATATTATGAAAAGGTTTCTGCATCCCATTGTTCTCCCATTCTTTGTATCTTATATGCTTTCTAAAAAAGCTCAGAGAAGATGTCGACCTTGAAGCTTTTATCCTGAATTTCTTTATATCAGGTAAGATCCTTGCTGTCAACGCATCAATTCAGCATAATGAAGATACCGATTACTGATTCAGAAACTCTTCCAAAAGGTTAGCTGGTATTGATTTGTGATTGTTTTTCTATAGCAGCCTCAATCAAAGATTGGCAACATGTATAGTTTATTGCCATTTATGCTAACCAATTATCCCAGTGGGTTTTTCATTTCTTTGGATGGTGGACTTAACCACATTTCACTAAAAAAGAGAATAATCACATTTTGCTAAAAATGAGAATAATGTTACCAAACTAACTTTTGCTGTTCTACCAGCTGGTAGAACAGCAATTACAAATGATTGCAACAGAGGGCACAAACCATGTTACAAATTTCCACCACAGTTTAAGCATCCTGACAACAAGGGAGTTCCTTGTGTCTCCTTCTTTTGCAGTGATAAACCAGCTTTTCATTAATGTTGTAACTCCTTTTAAAATGGTATAAACACTTATGTAACCTCTCTGAAGCTTCTGTTCCTTCCCGTGAAATACTGCAGCATGAGAGTCTATCTACTATTTGGGGGAGAAACTGTTAGTCTCTGTGCTGCTTTGAATAGAAAGGTGTCAATCTTTATTGCTACTGGTAACTAGCTTAGTCCATAATTCTCACCTTGGAAAAAGATCTGACTAAAGGACATCCTTTTTGTTTCTCATCTCCATATCCTCTTGTTTTCTTCTTCGTTAGGACTAATAATGGTTTTTTTGAGGTTTGGGAATTCATTTACTTTTGATACTGCAAAATTCCTTCCAAATTGGAGAATCTAACCACCACATTGGTCATTGGTATTTCTTTGTTGATGGACTGCTTTTTCCATTTCCTTGGATAGCTCATACAATGAATGGAATAATTGAGAAGGAAGATCGGCTCCTAAAATCAAATTCTACTTCCATTTCTCAATTTAAAGGTGGTCAAAGTGCAGAACTCAATATTTTTGAGAATCTAGGCCCAGCCAGAGGATAAAGTTGAAGTAGATGGTGTAAGGGACCTTTGTTTGGGAACTCATCTGTTTTGTTTTGTTGGGGAATTAGTGTGGAGCATTTTGGTGTATAGGGTTCTTTTGGGAACACATTGATTATATTTGTATATCCCTCCTTTTACTTTTAATACAATAGTGGTACCACACACTTTCAAAATAATAATAAAAAACTTATAGGCATACATGTTATTACCAGGTATTCACATTCCTACTAGCTGATGATGTCATGCATGTTCTTTATTTTATGATGCTCTCCATCATGCCTGGTAATGCTTAGAGCTGATTAACAGAAGCCTCATTAGATTGTCATTTTGATCATGGTGTTGTGATGTCTGAGAACTAATTTGATGCACCGATGGCATTGATAATGACGGCCATGATGATGACAATGTGAGTGACTTTTAGTAGCTCTACAAATTTGTACCCATGCATCCTTTGCACTTTACATTAATGAACTGGTATTTGCTGAATGCCACACATAAGATTATCGCCAAGCTGCTGGTGGGAAGACTAGACAGTGTAATTGATGGGATGGTCAGTGGCTTTCAGGGGGCCTTCATTAGGGGCAGGCATATCCAGTAGAACCTTTGGTGGCCTATGAATGTCTCTTTACCCTGAAGACTCAGAGGAAGGAATGAGTGGTTCTGAAGTTGTATTTCGAGAAGGCATATAATAGGGTCAAATGGTAGTGTTTATTTGATGTATTGGAAAATATGGGTTTTGGTGATAGATGGATTGGATGGATACATGCCTCAATTTTATCCGCCACTTTTATAGTCCTAGTTAATGGGAAGCCTACCTCGTCTTTCCATGGTGGTAGACGGCTACGATAGGGAGATCTCATATCTCCCCGTCTTTTTGTGTTGGTAGCCCATATACTGAGTAGGATGTGGTTGAGAGCGGAAGCTGCAGAGTTAATCAAAGGCTTCTAGTCCGGCAGAGGTAGTGCTACCATTACCCATTTGCAGTATGAGGATGACACCATTCTTTTCGTAGTAGGGGAGGAGTCCCAGCTCTACGTGAGCAAGCTGATGCGTGAATAGAGGAAATCATTGGTCTCAAGGTCAATTTTAACAAAAGTCTCCTAGTGGGTGTGAACATGGATGATAGGGCTTTTGAGAGGGCGGCGTTCATAATGGGCTGTCAAATAGGAGCCTTTCGCCTCTCCTATGTGGGCCTCCCACTGTCCCCATGGGCCCTACATTATAGTGAGTGGCAACGGGTAGTGCAAAGGTATGAGTCTAGACTAGCAAGATGGAGGGCGAGGCTACTCTCCTACGGGGGGAGATTGGTACTATGGAAGTTAGTTTCGACAACCTACCTATCTACTTCTTGTCTATCTACCAGATTCCAAAGATGATGGCTAAGAAGATTGAATCAATTCAGGTAAGATTATTCTGGCATGGTAGTGGACAGAGGAGAGGCTGGCATGATATCTCTTGGGGTAGAGTCGCTAGAAGTAAGGACATGGGAGGTGTGGGCATAAAAAATGTCAGATTTCAATTTGGCTCTTTTGTGCAAGTGGCTGTGGGAGATAGAGACAAGTGAGGATGGACTGTGGGCACAAGTCATCAGGAAGAGGTATTATGGCAGAGTGAGGGACTGGGATATGTCACCAACATCTTAGCATAACATTTCACCCATCTGGTGGGGCATTTTGTCATGTAGGGACATTATTAGCTCTAGGGTCAAGGTCCGACTGGGAAGCGGAGAGAGTGTCTCTTTTGGAAGGTAGATCGTGTGGGGATTTTGCCCTTGAGGCATCTTTTTTGAGGCTCTGCAATTTCAGCAGCACCATTGGCATCAGTCTCTTAGACCTTTGATCTGCAGCTGTTAGGAGGAATCTGAACACTATTATTTAGGAGGAATCTCATGCCAGAGGAGATGGATCAATTAGAGGGTCTTCTATGCTTCCTTCTTGACTATGCTCTACAACCAGATAGAGGAGACTAGTGGTGGTGGAGGTGTGAGAAGGAGGGATCCTTCTCAGGTAAGTCAGCTTACACCTTCATTTTAGACGGAGAGGGGTGTGCCACTGCCTCACCTCACACTCACAGATTTGGACTCCCATGAGTACATTGAAAGTGAAGCTTCTGATTTGGAGGATCTCTCATGAGAGACTGCCAACCTGTGATAGGTTTGCTCCATTTCTACAGAATCTACCCACCTTATGCTGCTTGTGTGGAGAGGATGAGATCTTGAACCACCTTTTTGTAGGATGCTCCTACTCGCAAGATGTTTGGGGAGAGATCACGAGCAGGACACATGGTGCTATTGTTTTGCATTGGAATGTGTATCATTTGATTTAGCAATGGGGGTTAAGCTGGACCCTAAAATGAGATAGACTTATTTGGTGGATTATCCTTCGTGCCACTCCGTGGGTAATATGGGGAGAAAGGATGATGCGGGACGGACACGCGACCTGGGACTCTAGTTCGCGATCGTCCCTAAGTAAGGGAAGACGTGGGACCGTGCGCAGTTGAGAAACCGACAAAGAGTCTCGGGTATCGGCTTTTTCGCGTTAACTCGGATTGAGTCACTGGACGGATCACACTCACTCTCTCGCAGCGGTGATAAAAATAGAGATCGAGCTAGTTACCTATCACATGCAGCGGCATATACGAATAAATACGAGTAAAGCAAACGCCGAGTAAGAGAGCGAACACGATACCTCCACGCTCCGGGCGTGGGGAAGACGACCCCGGCCAGTTACGGTAACTCCCGGTAACAACAGTTAAAACTTAATTACAGCAGTGAATTATATTGCCCACTCCACGCAGGGAGGTAAAAGGCTACAAGTGGGGCCCGGGAGGACCGACCCTGGGTTGACGGGCAGCAATCTAAACGGGCGTTCGGGGCGAACTCGGCCTGCTGGTCCGACTCGGTACTGCGCCGACTCGGTTCTGACTCGCTGGACAGCAAGGCACGGATTCCAAAGGAATGTCACCCTCCTGAGGTCTTCTGAAGGCACCGCTTAGCTGGGACGATGGCGGGATGTCCCTGATCGACTCCCTGAAGTGGCGGTTCCAGAAGTTGACTTTTGAGGATTTTGCACGAATTATTCCCGGACTGCAATTTCAGACTTGCACAGGGAACCGATCTGCACGTCTCGGCTGCAAGAATTATGATGCTCAGATCCGGAGGCCGATCGAGGCGTGGCTAGTACCGTTGGAAAGAGCACTCACAGAACTACAACATATATAAGGGATTAGAAATTAAAAACTCTGCAAACTACGGGTTTTCCTGTGGATCAGGTTACTGACACTCAGGACAGAAAGGGATCTGCCTGAAACTGACCATTGACCGAGGAGAAAATGAATTTTCTAGACTCCACGAAAATTATGGTGGAAGGAGGTATATGTGAGGAACACGGAGTAATTTTTATGGATTTTTTGGAAATTGATAAGGGGGTGGGAAAAATACGAACATGTGACACTGTCTCGCAGATCTGCAAAAGGGCAGATTACTGAGAGGACAAACAAAAATATGGGAAAAATATCAAACTAAGGTCAAATGGCACGAAATTTGAACTGGAGATTAGGGGAGACACGTAGAATAAGCCCTCAAAGTTTGGGCTCGATCAGACAACAAGAACCAAAGATAAAATTCCGGAGATGAGCTTTTGTCTTGATGGAGACAGAATTCCGGCGATGAAGACGGCGGCGCGATGGCGGTGCGATGGCGGCGACGGCAGAAAGAGAACTCAGAGGATGAGAGGGGGAGGTAGAAAGGGTCTCACACCCTGGATTGCTGGAGGAAGAAGAAGAACCAGAGGGGAAGAGGGGAGAGGGGCGCACCCTCCAAGGGGGGATTCCAACCAAAATTCTGATTTTTCACTTCATTAATTCTAGTAAAAATGAGAATACAAGGTCTTTGTATGAAATGACAAAAGACACAAAATAACCCTAGATCTAGAATTGGGAAGGGCATATGGGGGAGTTCCTAATTATTTATCCCATGTGGTTTGGAACCACATTAAAATACAATTAAGGGGGGGGGGGGCGCCCCTTGGACTTATGGGTTGGAATCTTGGACTATTTTTACCACTTGTCTCCCTTGACTTGTCAAAGCATCTAGAAGGCCACCTAGGACTTTGACCAACCCCACATGGACTCATATGGCTTATGTGGACTAATGGGGAAGGAGTGAGGGCCCCCTTGCTGGACCTACTGACAATTTGCATATAATCATAAACAATCCTAGGGAATGACACATTGGCTTACAAAGCCTTACAAATTGTAAACATACTTTCCCAAGGATATAAAAATAAACTAGAGGACACAAATGTAAATTAAAATGTCAGTGCTCTTGCTCTGATGTCCCCATCAATTCTCCCCGGGTGGGAAGAACTCGACCCCGTCGAGTAAGGGGTGCGGCTGCTCGAGTAACTCCGGCGGATGCGTCACCGAACCTGGAAGCGCGGAGTACGCTCCACTCCAAGTAATCGACACCTGCTCATCCCGTATAGATTCGATATGCACACGCTGCTGGGAAGAGGCTAGAGGTGGACACTCCGGGGTGGGGTCACTCTCAAATGAAGGGAGGCGGCTCAAAGGCTCACTAGGAATCAACGCTGGTCCCTTATGTGACTAGATCCGATATGAAGTAGAACCGATCCCAAAAATCCGACAAGTCTCGTACTCGAAAGGAATTAACATCGCGAGCGTACAAAACTACTCGACTCGATGTATGCACATACACACGACAGATAAACGAAACAAAGACTCACAAAGACCCTAGACACACCTAAGGTTAGTCCGACTCATGCATATGCAAAGGTGGACCAGGACACCCGAATATGGGCCATGCATACACTAGATGTACTCGATGGTTGACGGAATGGAGGACTCCTAGACATCCTAAGATGTACCACTCATGCATTGGCGGCTTATGGGATTTGGGTGGGGAAGGGTTAGGAGATCCAAAACTACCTTCGTCATCACCCTTAGACGTAGGTAAGGCTTGCCAATTAGACCGAGGGGTAGGGGTGTGATAGTGAACTCCTTGGAAGAAGTGGAGTGAATATGATAGCTCGGGAGGTTCACTAGTGAAGGGGTCAAAAGGGTCAAAGAAGGTATGACCCCATGAGATGGACTCCCATATGACACGGTCCCAATTGTGAAAATTTTGAAGGTGTGGGTGGTCACCTTCATCCGTCATGGTGAATGGGATGGTGGTCATGTAAAAAAAATAAGATTCCTCCCTTGGACAAAAGGGAATGAAGTCGGGCTCGGCCGACATAGGGAGGAATAAGAGAACCTCCGTGGTGACACAACCCACGGTGTACACGGAGGTAATGGACCCTAAGGCCGGATGAGTGAAGCTACGACTAGTGGGTTGGTCGAAGCCTCAGGCCAATAAGTGCGTCAACTTCCATTGCCAACCTAAACCCAAAATAAGATCACCCAATGTATCAACATGGTGACTAGACCGGAATGTCGTGTGGTAGGAGTTGACGGGCACTAGAGGTAAGGTGGGGTCTATGGATGGATAAGGAGGTGGGACCAAGCCATCCTTGAGCCAACTAAGTAGTGGCTCGGCGATGAAAAGTGTACCCGTTAGAAACACAGGTGGCTCGGGTTTTGGTGGCTCCAAGTAAGACTATTCCGAATAAAATTTGGAAGTAGAGGGTGGTGGCATTGGAGCTCTCGGGGGTGGTGAAGGCCGTGGTGTAGGCGGTCCGACCGGATCGGGACTCGGCTGAGAGACGGATGCTCGCCGTAGGGCAGCATCTGCTCGCTGTAGGGCATCATTAAACCGAGACTCAAATGGCTCGACCTCCAGAGCGACCTTATAGGACTGCCCCAGAGAGAACGCGTCACGGATAAGACATTCGATTTGGAAGTGAAGCCGCAAACCTCTCCGGAACTGAAAGGCAGCCGTGATGCTCTCCTCTCCAACCCCATATTCCAACCGGTACTTATCATAGTCCCGGATATACTCGGACACGGACCTATCGCCTTGGACGGGTCGACATGGGTTGGCCATAGTTGCCAAAAAGGTGGGAATGGATCCCTAGGAATGGACATGCAAGGCCATTTTCTTTTTTTGTTTTTGTTTTAGAAGCAAAATGTTACGCCAACTAATGCAAGCACCTAGACACGACTTAAAATGCAATGCAAATGCAAGGTTGAAATGAGACTCGACTACAACCTAGACACAACCAAGACTCGGTACGTGGCGGAGGTTTGACCCGAGGGTCTCCTCGACGCGAGTGTGCGGCCTTCCCGATAGGCGTAACCTAACGTTCGGGCGACACCTTTTGATATACCGAGCAATGGTATGCAAATGCACCCTTAGACTTAGACACTTTTTTTTATTTTTCCACCAGACAACCCTAGACTCAACTGGCGCTCTGATACCAAATTGATGCGGGACGGACACGCGACCTGGGACTCTAGTTCGCGATCGTCCCTAAGTAAGGGAAGACGTGGGACCGTGCATAGTTGAGAAACCGACAAAGAGTCTCGGGTATCGGCTTTTTCGCGTTAACTCGGATTGAGTCACTGGACGGATCACACTCACTCTCTCGCAGCGGTGATAAAAATAGAGATCGAGCTAGTTACTTATCACATGCAGCGGCATATACGAATAAATACGAGTAAAGCAAACGCCGAGTAAGAGAGCGAACACGATACCTCCACGCTCCGGGCGTGGGGAAGACGACCCCGGCCAGTTACGGTAACTCCCGGTAACAACAGTTAAAACTTAATTACAGCAGTGAATTATATTGCCCACTCCACGCAGGGAGGTAAAAGGTTACAAGTGGGGCCCGGGAGGACCGACCCTGGGTTGACGGGCAGCAATCTAAACGGGCGTTCGGGGCGAACTCGGCCTGCTGGTCCGACTCGGTACTGCGCCGACTCGGTTCTGACTCGCTGGACAGCAAGGCACGGATTCCAAAGGAACGTCACCCTCCTGAGGTCTTCTGAAGGCACCGCTTAGCTGGGACGATGGCGGGATGTCCCTGATCGACTCCCTGAAGTGGCGGTTCCAGAAGTTGACTTTTGAGAATTTTGCACTAATTATTCCCGGACTACAATTTCAGACCTGCACAGGGAACAGATCTGCACGTCTCGGCTGCAAGAATTACGATGCTCAGATCTGGAGGCCGATCGAGGCGTGGCTGGTACCGTTGGAAAGAGCACTCACAGAACTACAACATATATTTTTTTCCCGTCGATCCAGAGAAGGGATTAGAAATTAAAAATTCTGCAAATTACGGATTTTCCTGTGGATCAGGTTACTGACACTCAGGACAGAAAGGGATCTACCTGAAACTGACCATTGACCGAGGGGAAAATGAATTTTCTAGACTCCACGAAAATTATGGTGGAAGGGGGTATATGTGAGGAACACGGAGTAATTTTTGTGGATTTTCTGGAAATTGATAAGGGGGTGGGAAAAATACCAACATGTGACACTGTCTCGCAGATCTGCAAAAAGGCAGATTACTGAGAGGACAAACAAAAATATGGGAAAAATATCAAACTAAGGCCAAATGGCACGAAATTTGAACTGGAGATTAGGGGAGACACGTAGAACAAGCCCTCAAAGTTTGGGCTCGATCAGACAACTAGAACCAAAGATAAAATTCCGGAGATGAGCTTCTGTCCTGATGGAGACAGAATTCTGGCGATGAAGACGACGGCGCGATGGCGGCAGAAAGAGAACTCAGAGGATGAGAGGGGGAGGTAGAAAGGGTCTCACACCCTGGATTGCTGGAGGAAGAAGAAGAACCAGAGGGGAAGAGGGGAGAGGGGCGCACCCTCCAAGGGGGGATTCCAACCAAAATTCTGATTTTTCACTTCATTAATTCTAGTAAAAATGAGAATACAAGGTATTTGTACGAAATGACAAAAGACACAAAATAACCTTAGATCTAGAATTGGGAAGGGCATATGGGGGAGTTTCTAATTATTTATCCCATGTGGTTTGGAACCACATTAAAATACAATTAAGGGGGGGGGGCCTTGGACTTATGGGTTGGAATCTTGGACTATTTTTATCACTTGTCTCCCTTGACTTGTCAAAGCATCTAGAAGGCCACCTAGGACTTTGACCAGCCCCACATGGACCCATATGGCTTATGTGGACTAATGGGGAAGGAGTGAGGGCCCCCTTGCTGGACCTACTGACAATTTGCATATAAACCCAAACAATCCTAGGGAATGACACATTGGCTTACAAAGCCTTACAAATTGTAAACATACTTTCCCAATGATATAAAAATAAACTAGAGGACACAAATGCAAATTAAAATGTCAGTGCTCTTGCTCTGATGTCCCCATCAAAGGAACAACAGAATTTTCAGAGGGGAAGTTAAAGTGGTGGACAGTTTGGTCTCTTTTATTTGTTAGAGTGTGAGAGAGTGGGCGGAGCTCCTTTGTAATGTGAATTTCGAAAACTCTTCCATTTTTGTTTTGTTGGGGGGGGGGTTAGAATTGCTCACACTGCCTTGGTGTGGACTGTTTTTTAGCTGTATAGGGATTTTTTTGGGAAAACATTGACAAAACTTGTACATCCCTCTTTTACTTTTAATACAATTGTGGTACCACCTACTTTCAAAAAAAAATTATCCAACTTCAGAAAGGAAATCCAAAGGGAAGATGCAGCAAATGTTCATCATAGTTGATCATTTTAACATGGTTGATGGAATCCTTCTGGGCAAGGCATCAAAGGAACATGGTTCCTAGAGTTGAAGAGGCGCACATATGCTGAAGAATGAGAGACTAATATTTGTCATATTTATAGCAATCTTGGGTTACCTGGATAGTACTCTGTCCAAAGTCCTAAAATCCAAATTGGAATGTTCAATCTGCTGCTGCACTAATTACTTCTCCATTAATTCCGTGGACATTTATATATTTGTACTTTTCATTTTACAGGTGCCCAGAAGCCTTTTGAAGCTATCTTTTTGTCATCTTCCATCTCCCATTCTAAGGAGCCATTTCAAGATAGCCAGAAAAGTGATGCATGCAACCCCTTAATTGTGATCCTTCATGGCGGGCCACATTCAGTGACACTAACAAGCTATTCAAAATCTCATGCTTTTCTTGCTTCACTGGGATTCAATTTGCTTTTAGTAAATTATAGGTTTGTCACTGAATATTATTTCCGTTCCTCTATTTTTTATTGATTTTTTTTAAAGAGTCTAAATCACTGAACTTTCTACTTGTATCACTGTCTTGTATGAGATGGAGTGCCAAAGTTGACTAGTCCAATATGTGCTAAATGTATTTCTTATCCATATAAGCACGCATATTATTATGTATTGTTTTGGAGGAAACACTTTACAGCCTTTAACCAAAAGGAACGTATGTAAAATGAACAACAGTACTTGATGCATTTGCAAATATGTTGATCCTTGTGATTTGGTTGAGAGTGTCGTTACTGATGATGAAATAGAAAATAAATTTTTTTATTGTACTTAGGGTCATTGACACTGTTGGCTCCACCATTTTCTCTACCTATAGGTATTGCCCACAATGTCAACATCATTGGTGGTGACTGCAGCTACGTTGTAGGAATACATGCACTACGTGCCTTACAACTTTAATCGTTCTAGAGCCATTGCCACCAACAATGCAGTCAGCTGTGCTGCTCCTGTCATAACAGATAATCCAGTCAGCTACTAAAGTCTCGTAGATTCAACAGAGGTCCCACTTGGCTTGCTTCTTTAATAGTTCTGCACCTTCTGCCCATGGTATTCAATACCGCCCGGTATGTATAATACCGGGCCAGTATGTACTGGTACCGGCCTTGGCCAGTACAGTTCAATTTCTTCATATACTTGGCGGTACATGCCGGTACCGGCCGGTATGTACTGGTACTGGCCCTGTCCGGTACCGAAACCGGTACTGGGTTTGAAGACCTTGCTTCTGCCAATGACGGTGGTCCTTTCTTAATAGTTGATACCTAAGGGAAAAAGCTTCAGCCCCCTGTGGGGTGACTGTTGTTCATCTCTCTCTCTCTCTCTCTCTCTCTCTCTCTCTGTGCGCATGAGAAGGGGTTGATCATTTGGGGGGGGGGGCAATTGTTTCAGCCCCCCCCAACCACTGTTGAGTTTTCCAGCCAAGGGGTCCTCCCCCTCTCTCTACTTCACCTTCCATTCTTTTCTCTTTCTTCAAAGGTTCGACTACATTAGAAAGTGGGCCCGCCCCACCATTGACAACTCCATAATTGGAATCTCTCCCCCCCCCCCCCCAAATCCTCACACTACAAAATATGCTCTTGTAAAGTGGGTGGGATGGTCAAGAACAATTATCTTAGGTGTGGTGAGTAGGCAAACAAATATTTTGGTGTTGTGTCATGTCTGAGAATTAGTTCCTCCAGCTGTGAACTTTTTGGAATATGAGAAATGAGGCTGCAGCCAAGGTGGGGGTTGTCAGTGGTCTGAAGAATGCTGGCCTATAGATGCATCTGACATGGTTCTTCATTTACAAATTCACACAATGCATGTTATATTTATTTCTCAGTGGTGGTACTATCCACTTTCAACAAAAAATTATTTCTCGGTGATGCTTTATAGTGTAACTATTTACTTTGGAATTAAAGCTTAAATTTTCATTTGTTTCAGAGGTTCCTTGGGATTTGGCGAGGAAGCCTTGCAATCTCTTCCTGGAAAAATTGGTTGCCAGGTATTTATTTTGGCATGGGCCTTTTTCCATTGTGAAGTTTTTTCCTCCCCTGACAGAGGAGTTTCTTATCTCACTTCTTATCTGAACTGTAAGGATGTTGAAGATGTGCTTGCGGCTGTTGACCATATCATTGAGAAGAAACTTGCTGATCCATCTAAAATAGCTGTTCTTGGAGGATCACATGGTGGCTTTTTAACAACTCATTTGATCGGCCAAGTAGGATTTCTGTTCCATACAAGATTTCCTGATTGACACATTTAGATTGGGACTCCAATTTGTTCCAAAAGAATTAGAGAGATTTGCACTTGTGCTTCATAAATGACTGTGCATGCACATTTTTTTACATTCTTTGTAACAAATATGAAGTGCATACTGGACTATTAGTGAGAAGTTATTCTTGTTAAAATGCACATAACCTAATGGTCATTTCCTTTTGGAGGGCATAATATCTGTGCTAGATGTGCCAAAAACCATGATTTGCAGGATTGGCTAATTGGTTCGTAATCAGTGGCAGTTGAGCTGATTTTATCCCCTGATTTTGATGCTTGTTAAAAAAAGGAAAAGAAAATTAAAGGGATCTGGGATTGGTCCTAAATGTGTTGAATCTGCCTAATTCAACTGTTTTTCCAATGAATTGGTCAATTTGAGGACAATATAAATCACAGGACCAATCTGCCAGTCCCATGTCTCCAATGGACAAAGGAGGTTTTAAAGTATTTGTAAAAAGGTTACTTTTTGTTGGAAGAACTTTATCTATAAAACTTCTAATTGATCATATCTTATTATACACACACACACCCTTCTTTTTGTAAAGACACCTTTGTATTAATTTTGGTGAATCATTTGGTTCCTTGGATCAGCTGATCCAGCAAATATGATATGTTGCAGGTTGGGATTGGACCCAGCCGATCTGTGGGTCTTGTCTGATTTAAAAACCTGTGCCAATTCATTATCAACCTTTTAATTGGTGACACATAATAAAGTCTCTGTCACAGTGTCACTGCTCGTCTTGAATGTTTTGCAAATCAATCATCAGCAACAGACTAACCTATCTTTGGTTATTGTTTCAATATCAGTATTTAGTTTTTCTCTTTTTGGTTGTGCGCCCACAATCAAAGAAGCACACAACGATCAGTTCTTTGGTTCTTGACTTCTTGTTAATGTCATTTCACACCACTTGTCTGTTGGTAATTAGGAATGAGACCCTATAGTGTTGATTTAGGACTTCTTACTAACACATGGAACTTGATGTGTGATTAACAGGCTCCGGATAAATTTGCTGCAGCTGCTGTTCGGAATCCTGTCTGTAACCTTTCCCTGATGGTTGGTACCACGGATATTCCTGACTGGTGTTATGTGGAGACATATGGTAGAGATGGCAAGGATTACTTTACAGAGGCACCCTCTGCAAATCATCTGTGTGACCTGTATGCTAAATCTCCTATTTCACATCTCTCAAAGGTATGCTCATAGCTCATTTCACTCTCGTTTCATGTTTTTTTGTAGAACATGGGAACCCTTTCAACTATTCTCTAAGTGAGTGGAAATAAAAATCTGGAACATTTGATGTTCATCTCCCATTCTGTTCTTCACGTATATTAATGTTATTTTCCCTTAAAGCTGAGCTATTCTGAGGGTTCATTTATGAGCATTTTTGCTAACTGTTTTGTTTGGGAAGGTGGTAATACACTATTATTCATTAAAGTAAAGTAAAATTTACAACATTACCAGGAGAGATGCCCTCTCTACCATGACACAGTTATAACCCCAGAAAATGCGTGAACTGAAGTTTAGTTCTGAAAATATAACAAAAATCAGCAAGACTTAGCAGTCCCTTGCAGTCTTGGGTTGAGGTACGAGAGCAGGTTGAGGAGCATGTTTTTGATCTTGATGACAGAACATGGGTAGAGGGCATATTAGATGAAGATGAGTCAAGAGATCCAGAATTCGTAAGACTAACAAAGAGGGCCAGAGAGACTCATGTGCAGTAGAGAGAGGAAGCACCTTTGTTTGTTGACGACACCGAGTAGTGGCCTGAGTTTGAGTCAGTTAGACACTCAGAATTAGATAGCAGGCCAGTCACTTGTAGAATGGTCAAACCACCTCCATCCTTAAGAAGCACATCAGTGCATGGGATGTTTGAGAGGTCTAGTGCTACTGCTCGAGAGGACCCGAAAATTGAGCAATTGAAGCAAATTTATGTTAGGCACACGCCAAGGGGAAATAGAGTCCTTTCAAAGATGAATGAAATTATCACACCCAAAGAGAAAAAAACAGAGCCAAAGGCTAAAAGGCGATTGGTTTCTTATGGTTCTGATGATGATGATGATGCACCAAGTGATGATCCCAATGCAACTGCATGTGCTATTACTGGCGGTGACATGTATGCACCTACTTCCTCCTTCCACGCTAACACTGGCAGAAGATACAATCATAGTGAAAGAGGATATGATTCACAGAGTCAATATGGACATCCAACAGGTTATGGAATGCCCAGGAAGTCAAATGGCGGGGTTATTTCCGAAAAGTTGAGAAATTAAGACGAGGAATACCCAAGAAGTCGAATGACGGGATTATTTCCGAGAAATCAAGAAATGTAGACGAGGAATGCCCAGGAAGTCAAATGACGGAGTTATTTATGAGAAGTCAAGAAATTAAGACGAGAAATACCTAAGAAGTCAAATGGCGGGACTATTTCTGAAAAGTCAAGAAATTAAGATAAGGAATACCCAAGAAGTCGAATAACAAGGTTATTTCAGAGAAATCAAGAAATGTAGACGAGGAATGCCCAGGAAGTCAAATGACGAGGTTATTTTCGAGAAGTCAAGAAGTGGCAGATATGCCCAGGAAGTCAAGACATGACGGGGCGATCTCCAAAAAGTCAAGAAATGACAGATATGCTCAGGAAGTCAAATGACGGGGTTATTTTCGAGAAGTCAAGAAAGGAAGTCAGGAGCGCCTAAGAAGTCAAACGACGGGGCGATCTTCGAGAAGTCGAGAAATGGCAGATATGCCCAGGAAGTCAAGAAGTGATCGGACTATCTCCGAAAAAATCAAGAAACTGCAGAAATACCCTGATGGAGGAAAAATTACAAATATACCCTTGTCTTAGGCGGGAATGTCCTTTATGGACACCAAGGCAACTTAAAGGTCCAATCACAATCAAAACAATGATCATCTTGGCGATCCAGCAGTCCTCGTGATGGAATTCAAATTCAACCGTTCGATCAGGGGACAAAAGTAAATTCAATGACCCGATCAGGATGAAAGCAAATTCAAAGATTCAAATGTAGATTGAAGCAAATTCAAAGACTCTAGTTGCGACCGGATGTAATCTCGAAGACCCGATTATACAATCGGGACCATATGTAAAGGTCTTGAAGGACCGATTGTAATTCAAATTACATATGTTCAAAGAAATAAAGTCTTTAGATTTCTTCGCAAGAGTATGTATCCGTAATGGGCGATCGTCAAGATCATTAATGTCACAATGCGTGGAGGCAAAAGACGTTCTTCGACAGTTAATCAAAGGTGTTCGGACTTGTCCGATGTAAATTAACACCGACTCCGGTCGGTGGGGAAAAGTCCAGTACACGAACCCTAAATTGTCTGATAAACCCAAAAGTGCGGAATTAACAAATATGTCAAAATATACCCATATTTATCTAACGAAATGGATATCGAAAATTCCGTGTGTAAACAGGGATTAACACCATCTTGGTGTGCTTTTTGTATAGGGTTTTTTGGGCGCTCTTTGGTTATACGTGTGCATCTCCATTTTCTCTTAATACAATCATGATACTAGTGTACTACCCACTTTTAAAAAAATAAAAAATGAGACAAATCAAGCCACATGATTTAAATGTTACAAGACAAGTTTTCTTAATTGGTTTTCACTTACTTCCCCCATCTTAAAAGGGATAGAAGAAATGAAGAGAAAGGAGTGCTCACGTACTCATATTTATGACCAAACTGAAAATGCAATTTGGTATCTTTCTGTGTTGATGGCGGGAACAATCAAATAATACTAAAAAATGTGTGTTTCGTGAATCTTTATGACTTACCACGGGGAAATCATATAGAGACTTATCTGGGTTTTCAGAATGATTGCCAGCTATAGAACACACTCAAGTCTATCATGTCTACTTGATCCTTGAGCTGGCCACTGATTTATTCAATTTAGTTTTTGTGATTTTGCGCTTGTTATTATTGCTATAAAATGTTCAAAAAATGTCTTTGTAGAAAAATGTTAAAGATCGCTTATTGGATTCCATAATAGAGAAGCATAATGCATTATTTTTTTAGAGTTTATTGGTGAGAATATGTTTTGGATTATTGATATTATTTTCAGGTGAAATCCCCTGTCATTTTCCTCTTGGGTGCACAAGATCTTCGAGTTCCAGTTTCCAATGGCTTGCAGGTTTGATATTAAGCTTGACATTTTTTATTAAAATAATCCTTTTGTTTGGGATGAGCTGATGAGCCCTTCAGAATATTATTTGATACGTGATTCTAATAGCTTGCATGGACATTAAGCATCGATTGCAACAAACCTAAAGGAGTGAGCATGCACCATAAATAGTCAACCTACTATCCTTCCTCACCAACTGTTGCTCATTTTACTTAGATCTGAAAAGAAACTGACTGCATAAATTGGACAAGTTGCCATGGCCTGTCTATCGTTAAAAAAATATTTAACCTTATGTAATATGAGTCTTGGATTCATTCATGATACCTATGAAAACCATGCATACATGCTAGCTATCAAAATCATGTGTTAGCCTTTTGTCACTATTGTTCCAGGTAGCACTTCCAATTGTGTTTGTAAGAAACCCAACAGAGGCTGTAGAGGAGAAAGACCAAGATGAAAAGGGGAATGGCCAGAAAACTTGGATGGTGTGGCTGAGCTTTGTTTCTTATAGCCACCACCTCCTCTCTACTCTATTTGACCCAATAACACATAACCGTGTACAATGATAGTTGTGTTAAAATGGACCAGACAATCAGTATAAGAACCCCTGCTGCTGTACATAGCCCGGGGAATAACTACACAAGGGAAAAGGCAGAACTGCTCTTTTATGCCTGTGACAGAAAAGAATAGAAAACAGCAGACTTTTCAAACACCTCGTAGAGTCCTTTGCGAGCATTGGCCATAGATTTCTGCCAAGCGCAGCCTGCTTAAGGCTGAATCAAACTGATCTCAAGTCAATCCTTTGGTGAAGACATTTACTAGGTCTCTTGAGCAAACATATGGTAGACTGTGTTCACCAGTATCAAGTTTCTCTTATATGAAGTGCTTATCTATGTCAATGTGCCTTGTTCAATCATGTTGAGCAGGATCATAGCAATGTTGATAGCAGCCTCGTTCTCACAATAGACTTTTATTGGTAGTTCTACCATGAACCTCATGACTTCGAGATTTTTAAACCATAACACTTCTGTTACACCATGTGCCATGTCCATGTGCTGGATTAGCACATATAATCTGTTTCTTGCACCTTCATGCTTCAACATGTAATCATCCAGGGAGCTCCCATTCTACATCAGTGTACCTCTTGATCCTTGTGCGCTTATTCTTTGGAAAAATAGTCCTTTAGGTGGTTAGAATTTGATGTTCCTTAACATCCAATTTACAGCCTTGAAGTCTGCGGCATATTTTGATTGACAAATAGCTACTCTCTTGAGACATGACCTCTATACTGAGAACGTGTTTAAGATAACCAAGGTCCATCCCAAACTCCTTTATTATTATTTCCTTCAGCAGCTTAATTTCCTTTTCATTAACCCCAGTGATGACCATGTCATTCACCTAGACAATGTGCACTGTGATATGGTTATTTTCCAGTTGATAAATATTGTATGATTAGCATTTCCTTGAGCATAACCCAATCAAAACATAGCTTGTAAAACCACCAGTCCAAGTTTGAATTGTTTCAAACCATAGACGGGTTTTCCGAACTTGCATGCTCATCCCTTTTACTTTAAAATCTTGGAGTGGACTTCCAACGTATTGCCTTAGAAACAGAGTCGGCACCATCATTTGTATCAGGGTGGGGATGTCTGGTGTGCACAGGTCACCTCGCGGGGGGACGACCTCTAGAGGTCCCAAGAGGTGTTTCAGATGCGGATCGACGGGGCACCTCTGGCGAGCCTACAAGCTCTGGAGGGATGGGAAGGTGGCGTCGATGGTAGTAGGGGCCAGGCACTTTCAACGCTCGTATGCGGACGCCCTCAGAGGATCCTCGATAGGCGGAGTGTGGAAGTCCGCCCGGGATTGCATCGACGCGACACCACTTCCGGTCGGCCTTCTGCAAATGTAGCTAGAGTAGCTATCCAGGTGCGCGTGGGTGTCGCCGGTCGAGGGGAGGCTGACGGAAGAGGTAGTGAAGTGGAAGCTGAATGGGAGTGGTGGTTGGGAAAAGGGGTAGACAGTCTCTCGGATGCAGCGATGGGGTTTCCTAGCGGTTGGCCACAACACGACGACGATGGAGGAAGCGGCGAAAGTCGGCTTTCTGCTGGCCGACGGGGTCCTTATATGGCTGGCGAAGTGGAGGCTACAGAGGGGAACCCATTCTGACCCCGAATCAACATCCGTCTGTCCGGGTCCCTCTGGTGTTGTGTGACGAGCTGGGGATCTCGTTGCTTATCAGCCGAGTTGGTGTGGTGGTGTCGGGGTCCATCCAGGTGATGCTGGTGGGGGACGCCAATGTGATGGAGGTGGAGATCTGCGTCAGTAGTCCGAGGGTGTTGTCGTCGGTCATCATTGTCGATGTGGGAGCCAAGCGCTTCCCGATCCAGGTCACGCTGTGGCCGGCCAAAAACCATGGTGGATTAGAGATCGCACATGTGGAAGGGTACGGATCTTGCCCACAAAATAGTTCAAATTTCAAAACTCCCATTGTCCCCCCTCCCCGGATAGGTTAACGGTTCGGATTTGAGTCAAATGGACCCGCTGGCCATCCGCAACCACTCAAGAGTGGAACTTTCGGGCGTTTCGGGTAACAGTCCGAATCCGTCAAAGACCCATGACTTACCCGCATCCGCCAAGCATGGAGTTATCGGGCCCGCCAGTATCGGGATTGTTCGTCCCTTCCGCTTGAATCCTGTTGTTGACAGCCCCCCTCTACAGTCAGCCCCCGGGAAGTCTTTCAGCAGCCCGCGTGTCCCAAGAGGGTCCCCTTTTGTTTGGGACGAGGCGACGACAACACCGAACATCAGAGTGGCGGCCTCCTTCGGGGTGGCGGAGTAGGGACGATGGTGCCACATTTTCTTTTTCAGTCCAGAGGGGTGTCAGAGTCTTGTACGTCACGGGGGAAGGAGTTGATGATCTTGGTGGCTGGTGAGGCTTTAGAATCAGGTGCATGCTTCCCTGTCGTCGCGGAAACTTCCACTGTACCCCAGCAGCCGGCCCAAGGCATGAGGTCACTCACGGCCTCCTTACAGACAGAGTGGACTGTTGGATGCCTGTGCCAGCAACAGGGGACCTCTCCTACCCCCCTCCAGTGATGGAGGCCTGTTCCGCTACTGTCGTCACCGTCGATGAGTCGGTCCTACAGGTTGATCCCGTGCCAGTAGGATCGGTCTCCCTGCACTATGTCCTAGGTGGCTCAGACTGAGAATGGCCCAGAAGGGGCCGACCAGGCTATTTCTCCTATCCCAGCCTTGTCACCGGGCCGGGAGGTTGTTGGCCTTTCAGAGGGGAAGAGGCAGAAGACACGGGGATCAAGCGAGAGATTACAACTTTCCATGATGCTAGTGCCAGCTCACTCAACTATTGTCGAGGCTCCTTCAGGCGAGCAAATGTTGCTCTGCAGGGACTCGGTGATTGGTCCAGATGGGGTTGTCCAGAGCCACGAAGCATAGTAGGAAGGGGCAAAGCTTTTGTCGGAGGGTGAGGAGGTTATCTTGGAGACACTGGGTGTAGCCTTGGGCCTGCATCTTGAAGGGGAGGACCAGATCGATAGTGGTTATCTTGGGAGGGAAGTGAGGGAGCAGATGGGGGTGGTTGAAAAAATAATGGGGGAACAGGCGAGGGAGTTGGCGGACAAGGTGCACATCTCCTTTGTTGGAGCGGAGAAAGACTTTAAAGGGGCCTTCTCCAAAATCAAGAAGAAGTGGTGTGCGAGTATTTTGCAAGGAGAAAAGTTGCAGGAGAGGGGGGAGAGAGTGTGAAGGTGGTAGGGAGGAGAGGAACAACTCGTTGTCTTCATGAGGATTATCTCATGGAAGGTGAGAGGGATGGGGGAGTGGGAGGGAGAAGAAGAGAGTTGTGAAGGAGCTGATTAGCAGACGTAAGATTGATATTTTGTGCATTCAAGAATCTAAGTGTGAAGGGGATGGGGAGTCCATTACGAGGGAGATCGGTGGAGCCAAACTATCTAGGGGGGGTGGCTTCTCCGGCGGAGGGAAGGTCTAGGAGATTCATGATCCTCTGGAATCAATGTGAAGTAGAAGAGGTGGAGATGGACAGACAGGTCAATAGGTGGGCTATCTCCTTACAGTCCGAAATGTAAAGGATTGCTTCTCTTGGGTCTTCATGGGGGTGTATTGCCCCCAAAGCAGGGAGGGAAGTGGGTCTTATGGGATGACTTGGCTCGACATCACCACATCTCTAGACGGCCTTGGTGTGTAGGTGGAGACTTTAACACACTGGCTGCCCTATGGAAAAGGATGGGAGACCATTTCCATACAGGGGAGATGGATGACTTCAATGACTTCATCGAAGAGGCAACTTTAGTGGACATCGGCATGGCATCTAGATAGTACACTTGGTCCAACCTGAGAGGTAATCCCTCATGTTCTAGGCTGGACAGGTTCTTGGTATCTGTTAACTGGGAGGATCACCATCCTTATGTGCAGATGTTGCCTTTGGCGAGATCAGTTTCGGACTACAAACCTCTTCTTTTGAAGACTAGCCGCTCTTATGACAGGAGGAACAACTTCAAGCTTGTGAAGTTCTGGTTCAGGGAGTCAGACTTTATGGAGACAATGAGGGGAGCATGGACTGTTCAAGGCAGGGGTAGGTCTGCTATGGCTACTCTGGTTAATAAGTTGAGGCAGACGGCCCAGGTTCTCATGACTTGGGGGGCACACAAAATCTTGCCGGGCAGGGCAACAAAGGACATAATTCTTCAACAGATTGAGGGGCTAGATTGTTTGGAGGAGGCAAGACTCATTGATGATGCAGACAAGAGACTCAGGGACACTTTGAAGGAATAGTTTGATGAGATCTTCACGAGGGAGTAGATCTACTAGACACAAAGATCGAGAGATAGATGGATTAAAGAAGGCAACATGAACACTACTTACTTCCAGCATATTGCCCCAGGAAGAAGAGTCAACATCATCACTTGTATCAGGGTAGGCGAGCACTTTGTTTCTAGGGACGAGGATATCAGGGGATAGGCGAGGGATTTCTACTCCGGATTATTCACAGAGGAGGAACACAACAGACCGATGATAGTAGATGACCTCCCTCGTCTCTCTCTTGAGGATAGGGATGCTATCTCTCAGAGCTTCTCTGAGGAGGAGGTCTACCAGGCAGTCTTCTCTTTTGCAGGGAACAAAGCTCCAGGATTAGATGGCTTCCCGCTGGTCTTCTTCCAGAAATGTCGGGGTATCATCAAGGAGGATCTCTTGGCAGTAGTTAGGGAGTTTTAGGAGGGGAGGGCTCATTTGGCGGCATCAATAAAGCCTTTTTAGTCCTCATCCCTAAAAGACAAGGAGTACAAACTTTTCAGGACTTTAGGCCCATTAGTCTTTTGAATGGCACTTACAAAAAATCATCACCAAATTGATGGCAGGGAGATTGGATAGAGTGATGGATATGTTAGTCAGTAGCTTCCAGGGAGTCTTCATTAGGGGGAGGTACATTCAGGAGAATTTCTTGGTAACTCATGAGTGCTTGTATGTCATGAAGACACAGAAGAAGAAAGGGGTGGTCTTGAAGTTAGATTTTGAAAAGGCTTATGACATGGTTAATTGGCAATGCCATGCCTACTTCATGTGCTAGACAAGATGGGTTTTAGGGACAGATGGACAGACTGGGTCTATGCGCGCATTTCTTCTGCCGCCTTTGTTGTCCTCGTCAATGGGAAGCCGACTTCTATCTTCCATAGTGCAAAGGGGCTCCCCCATGGAGACCCCATGTCACCTCTCCTATTTGTGCTAGTGCCCCATATCTTGAGCAGGGTGTGGATGAGAGAGGACACAGGTTTGATTAGAGATTTTCAGATCGGGAGAGGTGGCCATTCGGTCACACACTTGCAATATGTAGACGACACTATTTTGTTGTGGAGAATGAGCATTAGCTATATGTGGCCAGACTTTTATTAGAATTGTTGGAAGAGGACAATGGTCTCAAGGTGAACTTCGACAAAAGCATGTTAGCTGGAGTTAACATGGAGGACAAGGCTCTTCACAGGGCAACTTGCATTTTGGGATGTTGGATTAGAGTTTTCTCCTTCGACGTTTGCTTTCAATATATCTCTTCCCGTGTGAGGATCTCTTGAAACTGTGATCTTAGTGCATCCTTGAACATCATATCTGAGTCACCCTGTAGCCCTACCTACTCCAAACAGTCCAATCTCTCCAGCTGATGTACAATTCCATCTTTTGCTTCTCTACCAGGTATGGTTTTGTCTGCGCTTCGGCCCTTAAGCACTTAAGCCACGTGCTTTAGTTTACCCACCAGTGTAGTCATAGCAGATTGTTTCTGCCTCTGTACATTCTAGGCCTACTTGACAGTTTCCATGAAGTCCTCCTCCCTAAACCAATATCTCTCAAATCTGAAGTACTACCTCACCTCATGCCTATAGTTAGTCTTCATCAAATTGGGTTTGTGATCAAACACCGATCTTGCCAAACATGATACTTGCACATGGGGATAGTGGTCTTCCCAGTCAACAGAAACCAAGAACCTGTCCAACCTAGAGCAAGAAGACACTACCCTCTTGTTGGACCAAGTAAATTGAGCATTTTCCAAGCCGATGTAGATCAGAGCCGCTTCTTGTATGATGTTTCCGAAGTCCTCCATTTCCCTCGAATGGGGGTTCTCCCCTGTCCTCTCCCATGTCACTGCAACTGCGTTGAAGTCACCACCTACACACCAGGGCCGATATGAGCTTTGATGCTTTAGAATCAACTCATCCTATAAGACTCTTCCCTTCCATGCTTTGGGGACCATACATATTCGAGAAGTCCCACACGAAGCCATCTTGTATGTTGCGAAAATGAAGCGATATAGCACATTGCTGACATGTCTATCATCTTGTACCTCTTCTACCTCAAATGGATTCCATAGTATCATGATGCCTTCTGCCCTCCCCTCTATCAAGGAGGCCACCCCTTTGATAGTCTGCCTCCCTCTATCTCCCTTATGATAGCCTCCCCATCTCCTTCACACTTACTCTTACATGCACAAGATATCAACTTTGCATCTTCTTACTAGTTCCTTCACTACTCTCTTTTTCTCACCCTCACAGATCCCCCTCATATTCTAGGAGACAATCCTCATGTGGACACTCCAAGGCTCCTACCTCCCTCCTTCCCTGGCTCATTCCTCCTCTGCACTCCCCCCTTGCTCCCTCATAGTCGTCAAGGCGACAAGGCGAGCTTGGGGTCCTCGAGCGCCTAAGTGCTTCGGCACCCGCCTAGGCGGTGCTTAGGCATCAAGTTCATAAAAAACATATAAAATTTTTGTATACAAAAATTTATCATGATCATTTAAATATGGGAAACAACACTAACATGACATAGAAATGAAAACTAATAAAAATGACAGTAATGAAATAAAAAAAATTAATTTTGAGATAAAAATAACAATAAAAAGGAACTTTTAGAATGAAAATAATACCAAGTCGATGTTTGTCAACTTCTTCCAAAAATCTACAAATAACATTTGGAACAACAAATTCAGAACATCAAATTCAAATTAAAACTTAAAAATACTGAATTAATAAATTAGTTAGATAGAGAGGGAGGAAGAACCCCCTGTAAGGTTCCACACAGCACCATCGGGCAACGCAGCGGATAACAAAAATTTCATTTGCCCGAATCCGGCTGTATGGAATCCCAGATCCATGCTCTGATCGACGTTATAATCGCCCCAACCCCTAACTACGGGTTGCGTATTTATACCTTGCGCGGAACGACGTTGTCTGCAAAGCCCGATGCAGAATACCGAGCCGCACAGATGCACGGCCTCTAGAGCTGATCCACACGGATCCTTGCGCAGTGACGGTACCCCCCCGGCACGACCTTCCCCGACCCTTTCACCTTCTGGAGAGAGAGAGAGCAAGAGGGGAGGAGCTAATCCTCCTTCTTTAGCCTTAATGCTTGATTAGCCAAGAGGGGGGAGGAAGCTCTCGTAACATGTCTAGATATAGGATTTTGGCCATTTCTTAAAGAACCCATAAGGACCGAAATCGTATATATATCCTTTTATTATTGTACATATATATTAAGCTCTCTTTTAAACTCCTTTTCAAAAGGAATTAAAGGGAATTAATATATGCATTTGTACAATAATAATCCGTCACCCAAGAATCCATTGTGTGTGATCCTCTAGGCCCTTGGTCACTCTAGTTTAAGGCCCATTAACTTCTAATTTCCAATTAGAAGTAAATTAAACTTATTATTCGCTTCTACTAGAGCCGAATAATAGTTTAATTTATTCCGAACCTTTGATCACGTTGGGTCAAGCAAATCCGCGTGATCCTAGAGGATGCCGGGTTTAAACCAGCCTGTCTGGTACCTGTAAGTCCACAGTTACCGCATCGATATAATCCCTCGCTCCTTCTATGAGTCTGGTACGATCGAGGGTATGGTTTCTGTCAAACCCCATGATCGTGCCATTTGACCATGACCTCCTTAAAGTGTATGACGTCCGTTCTAAACGAACTCACACGACCCTGGCCAGGGATTTAACGGAGCGTCAATGTCATGACCCATTAACTGTCTGATATATACTCGACAATAAGCGATCCCCTCTTGACCATTGATGATCTTCACACGTATCCTGGAGTGGTTAATGACTCGACAATTCATGACTTATGGTTAAAGTCACTTAGCCAAGTAATTAAACCATTCCAGTCCTCGTGTAAGATCCGATCAATGTCTCAGGTCAAAGGACCAACGATGCTACTGAGACCGTTGGATCTTCAGTTGACATTAGGTATAATCAACCATTTGAAGATCCAATAGCGGATCAGTTCAGTGTACATCCTCCAAGGACATACACCTACACATATGTGTTGGTGCCCCGTACCAGAGACCATGAGATTGGTCCATAACACATCATGTGTATTGGTTTAATAGGTAATCAAAGTCCCCGAGTGATTACCCTCCAACCAGGAACAGTTTAAGGTATGTGTCCATGTAAAGTCAGTCTCATGTTCGAGATCCCATCTCGAGTTGACTTTACAACCACATATCCTAGGGACATCGTAAAGTAATACACTATCACATATTTACGCTCAAATACCACTTTATTAACAATAAACAAGATCGTACATAAATCGGGTCTACCCGACCCTAAATTGGCCTGTAGCACACCAACACTAACAATCTCCCACTTGAACTACATCCAATTGCCCACAACTTTGAGGCCCATCCTATCCCGATGACGCTCAAATACAGTCTGTGTCAAAGGCTTAGTCAGTGGATCTGCTATGTTGTCTTCTGACGGTACACGCTCTACCGTTACATCTCCACGATCAACAATCTCCCGAATAAGGTGGAAGCGCCTCAGAATATGCTTCGACCTTTGGTGAGATCTCGGTTCCTTCGCCTGGGCGATGGCCCCATTATTATCACTAAATAATGGGATGAGAACTGATATCTCGGGAACTATGCCAAGTTCTAAGATGAATTTCTTCATCCAGACGGCTTCCTTAGCAGTTTCAGCTGCAGCAATATATTCTGCCTCCGTCGTCGAATCTGCAGTCGTATCTTGCTTGGAGCTTCTCTAACTGACTGCCCCTCCATTCAACATGAATACAAACCCAGACATGGATTTGCAGTCATCTGGATCTGACTGGAAATTAGAGTCTATGTAAGCTCTAAGCTGTAGGTCATCTCCTCCATAAAGCAGAAAAAGATCCTTAGCCATTCGCAAGTACTTAAGGATGCCCTTTACTGCCTTCCAGTGCTCTTCGCTTGAATTTGCCTGATATCTACTGACAATGCTCAAAGCATTGGCAATATCAGGCCGTGTACATAGCATTGCATATATGATTGACCCTATCGCCGAAGCATAGGGTACCATATTCATGTGTGCCACCTCCTCAGAAGTTTTAGGACTCATCTCCTTGGATAGGTAAATTTCATGTCTCATGGGAATGAGACCTCTGTTGGAATTTTCCATCCTAAACCTTTTGAGGATAGTGTCTATGTACATGGATTGGGATAATCCTAGCATTCTTTTAGATCTATCTCGATAGATCCTTATGTCCAGCACATAGTATGCTTCTCCCAAATCCTTCATGGAGAAGGTCTTGGATAACCAAGACTTAGTTGATGTCAACATCCTTACATCATTCCCAATGAGTAATATGTCATCAACATAAAGGACCAAGAAGGTCACAGAGCTCCCACTGACCTTCTTGTAAACACAGGGTTCATCTTCATTCCGAATGAAGTTGAAAGATTTGACAGCCTCGTCAAATCTTAAGTTCCAGCTTCGAGATGCATGCTTTAATTCATAAATGGACCTTTGAAGTTTGCATACCATATTAGGATGTAGCTTGGAGGTGAATCCTTCAGGCTGTACTATGTACACCTCTTCTGACAGATTTCCATTAAGAAAAGCTGTCTTCACATCCATTTGCCAGATCTCATAATCCAGGTATGCAGCAATGGCAAGGAGGATTCTGATTGACTTAACCATGGTCACATGTGAAAATGTTTCGTCATAGTCAATGCCTTGTCTTTGACGATACCCTTTCGCCACTAATCTGGCCTTGTATGTGTCAATCTGTCCATCTGCACCGATTTTCCTTTTGAAAATCCATTTGCAGCCGATAGGGACCTTCCCTTCGGGTACATCAACTAAGTTCCAAACTTTGTTGGTGTACATGGACTTGATCTCTGAATCCATTGTCTCTTGCCATTTCTCGGAGTCCGCACTACGGATTGCATCCTGGTACGATTGAGGATCATCATCCTCATCGATACATACCTTAGAGGACCCCTCTGAGACATGTCCAACATATCTCTCAGGTTCTCTCGGTAGTCTACCAGATCTCCGCAGTGTCAGTGTTTCACTCTGAATAGGATCAACCGATACAGTCTCATCTAATGAGTTTGTGTCTACGGGTTGTGGTTCTTGGACCTCGTCCAATTCTATCTGGCTCCCACTGTTTTTCTGGAGTAGATATTCTCTTTCTAGAGATACAGCTCTCTTAGCCACTAAGACCCTTTGCTCAGAAGGGTGATAGAAGTAATATCCAAACGTCTCCTTTGGATATCCCACAAACCTACACTTATCGGTTCTCGACTCAAGCTTATCACTATCGTTCTTCTTTACATGAGCAGGACACCCCCAAATTTTAATGTGATTAAAATTTGGTTTCCTGCCCTTCCATATCTCATATGGTATAGAAGGAACTGATTTACTTGAGATCCTATTCAATAAATAAGCCGCAGTCTCTAATGTATAGCCCTAGAGAGACAAGGGTAGTCCTGACATAGACATCATGGATAGGACCATGTCTAACAAGGTCCTGTTTCTCCTTTCGGATACACCATTGTGCTGTGGTGTATACGGTGGAGTCCACTGAGAAACAATTCCATTGTCTTTAAGATAAGAAGTGAATTCATGGCTAAGGTATTCACTTCCTCGATCCGATCGAAGAGCCTTAATACTCTTGCCAGTCTGTTTCTCTACTTCATTCTTGTATTCCTTAAACTTCTCAAAGGCTTGTGATTTATGTCTCATTAAATATATATAGCCATATCTCGAGAAGTCATCAATAAAAGAAATGAAATAGAGGTGACCCCCTTTTGCCTCCATGGACATGGGTCCACACACATCCGAGTGTATGAGCTCGAGAAGGTCAACAACCTTCTCACCATGTCCACTAAAGGGAGCCTTGGTCATCTTCCCCATGAGACACGACTCACAGGTATCAAATGGCTTGTATTCGAATATATTCAAATACCCATTTGAGTGTAGGTGAGACTCTCTTTTCTCACCTATATGACCAAGCCTGCAATGCCATAGATATGCAGAATTCACTTCATTAGCATTGGAAACTTGCATAACATTAGAATGTGTATCTAATACATAAAGACCATTGACTAATGAACCATTGGCTATAACCAAACCATTATTCATTATAGAGCACCCAGTGCTATTAAAAACCAATGTATATCCAATGTTATACAAACCAGAGATTGAAATAATGTTCTTAATAATATTAGGAACATAATAACAGTCATTCAGCTCCAGAATGACTCTTGAAGGTAAACTGAGGCGTGCAGTCCCGACAACTTTGGCAGTAACTAAAGCTCCATTGCCCATCCTCAGTTCAATCTCCTTTTTGCCCAGCCGCCTTCTATTTGCCAGCACCTGCATAGAATTGCAGATATGAGATGCACATCCAGTATCCAATACCCATGATGTGGATTCCATATATGACAAATTAAGGTCTATGACAAAAATACCTTCATTTAGAATTGCCTTGCAATTCCTTTTTCAATGTCCTGTTTCCCCGCATCGAAAACACTTGTCCTCTTTTTCATTCTTCTTGTCCTTCCCTTTGTCAACTTTGGCGAGTTGTTTACCCATGGCCTTCTTCTTTCCCTTCCCTTTGTCACCTTTGGTGGATATCTGGGTGGCCTTCCTTTTCTTGTTGGCCCGGCTAACAACCATTACAGAAGAAGATGGTTTATCTTTCTGCATGGTTCCTTCAGCACTCTTTAACATGTTGAGCAGCTCCGGGAAAGTTGCATCAATTCTATTCATGTTAAAGTTTACGATGAAGGAAGAAAAGGAATCGGGCAATGACTAGAGTATAAGATCAATGCACAGTTCAAGATCCAACTTGAACCCCAGTGCATTGAGTCTCTCAATCCACTCCATCATTTTCAGTACATGAGCCTGTACTGAAGCACCATCTGACATCCGTGTCCTGAAAAGCTTCTTGGAGATGTCATACCTCTCAATCCTACCCTGCTCCCCGAAGAGCTGGCGTAGATTAAGAAGTATGCTTCTACAATCAGTTTTTTCGAATTGCCTCTGCAGCTCGGGAGCCATAGAGGCCAACATGTAACATTGGGCAAGTGAAGAGTCTTCAGACCATTTGGCATAAGTGATTAACTCGCCCTCGTCAGCATCAGGAGTTGGCTCAGAATGAACCGTGTCCAACACGTAGGCTATTTTTTCGGCGGTGAGGACTATGCGTAGATTACACAGCCAATCTTAGTAATTCGGTCCAGTCAGTCTGTTGGCATCCAAGATGCCGCGGAAGGGGTTGGACGACGACATTATAATCTGGATAAGAAATAAAAGACAACTTAGCATGTGTTCATCTTCTAACTTAGATGTGGAGTTTATGATGAAGGAAGAAAAGGAATCGGGCAATGACTGGAGTATAAGATCAATGCACAGTTCAAGATCCAACTTGAACTCCAGTGCATTGGGTCTCTCAATCCACTCCATCATTTTCAGTACATGAGCCTGTACTGAAGCACCATCTGACATCCGTGTCCTGAAAAGCTTCTTGGAGATGTCATACCTCTCAATCCTACCCTGCTCCCCGAAGAGCTGGCGTAGATTAAGAAGTATGCTTCTACAATCAATTTTTTCGAATTGCCTCTGCAGCTCGGGAGCCATAGAGGCCAACATGTAACATTAGGCAAGGGAAGAGTCTTCAGACCATTTGGCATAAGTGATTAACTCGCCCTCGTCGGCATCAGGAGCTGGCTCAGAATGAACCGTGTCCAACACGTAGGTTATTTTTTCGGCGGTGAGGACTATGCGTAGATTACGCAGCCAATCCGAGTAATTCGGTCCAGTCAGTCTATTGGCATCCAAGATGCCGCGGAGGGGGTTGGACGACGACATTGTAATCTGGATAAGAAATAAAAGACAACTTAGCATGTGTTCATCTTCTAACTTAGATGTGGTTTTCTATCTTAGTTAGTCCCACTATTTTTCGATCGAACTATATAACCCTCAGTATATAGAACGGGAGATCATCGAGATCAACCTAGTGGGTCGGAATCCCAACGAGACTGAGGTACGACCTTGTGGAAAGCACAACAAGCCATATACCATCTCAAGGGCAGTCAACAGGCACTTGCATCTAATGCAATATCCGATATTCGGCCCCCGAGAAATCATCCCCTTGTGGAAAGCACAACAAAGGATATTCTCGGTTAGATCTAACCATTATTACTACATAGCAATGAGTTCATGACCCGACCCTTGTGGAAAGCACAACAAGGCCGAGTTCAATTCCTCACCCTATTGAGGTCGAGCCTTGGAGTTATATCCCGCCCCCAAACTCATGGACCTTGTGGAAAGCACAACAAATCCATGAAATGAAGACGTTTATTCATTCCATAATGATGGAGGGCCACGACGACTCCTAGAGCCACGCTTACCAGATCTAATATTTAATCGTGAGGGAATTTGATTTTATCTTGATCTCACCCTAGGTGGTAATATAAATATATCCAATATATTTACCGTACCTAGTAGTTTGCACAAAGTAAATGCATCCATTGCAAAATTAAATCGCAAGTGATCATGGACTTTATCCCTAATGTAACTAAGACATCCGGCCCGCTTCCAAAGTAGCTGGATCGTCCTCGTCGGGTGTGCTCCGCGCTTCCAAACTTCGACGCCGCATTAATTATAACTTTTACACGGCACGCAGGCCGGAAAAAAGTAAATTACATGTCAATAAAATTCCAGAAGCCCTTAGGGCGAGTACAACAATGGAGGAAGATAGAAGTACATTGGAATTTTAACAGAGAGAGAAAAGAGGTTCGCAGACCCCAATTAATTACATTAATCCAAGTCCATGATCACTTGCCAATCCATTCAAATAAAATCAATCAAGGGTTATTTTCTGAAAATAATCCTTATTTTTGAATTTAAAAATGGGATGTGCAAACAAAAATAGGCTAGCTTTGTTTAATTTTAAAAATCGAAGCAGGAGTAACTAAAATTAAACATATAAGCAAGCCAACGCAAGGTAAATAATGCAAAGTACGTAAAGAACCATTATTTATAACAGGGGCATGCATATTTGAATCTAATTCAAATAAGTTAGATAATTAAGATAATTATTTAAATTTAAATTTAAATTTAATTATCCAATAATCAAATTTAAATTAAAAATTTAAACAGAACAATCATTTAAATTTAAATTCAAACTAATTATCTAATAATTTTGTTTGAAAGTAAATTTAAATAATGTAATTATCCTCAATTATCAATATTCTAAAATTCAAAATTTGAATTTAACAATTATCTAATAATTAGAAATTCAAATATTTAATTTTTATACATTTAATCTTCAATAAAATTTAAATTCTGAATTTACTAATTATTAATAATTAAAAATTCGAAAATCGAATTTTATTGAAGTAACTTCAATTATTACCATTTTATCTCAAGGTAAATAGTAATTATCTCACCTTAGTGAATTCAAAAGGGTTAAATAAAATTTAACATTTGACATTTATTATTGAGATAACACAATCATTATATGAGATAAAAAATTAGATTAATTTACTGTGCATTTATATATATATCACAAATGTATATATATATTTACAAAAATAAATTAACCAATAGCAAAAAAAAAAATTATTAAAAAAAAAATTTCTGTCTGCAGCCACGGTTGGGCGCGCCGCCCACGCGGAAAGAGTGGGCGGGCGCGCCTGCGTCCGCGGGCGAGCGCCCGCCCGGCGGGCGCTCGCGTTGCGGGCGTCGCCCGCCACGTAACCCCGCCGCCGCGTGCGGGCGGGCGCAGTGCGCCCAAAACGGGTCAATTTTTTTTTTTAAAAAAAATTTGCTGCCCTGATGCCCAGCATCCAGGAAGAACAGAGATGTCAAGCATCCCTTTCTTCAAATAATAATTGAAGATTTTAATTCCCTTACAAACAGGGTTCAGTACGGCGATAAAATACCGACCAGAGCGCGAACCTGGCTCTGATATCACTGTAAGGTTCCACACAGCACCATCGGGCAACGCAGCGGATAACAAAAATTTCATTTGCCCGAACCCGGCTACATGGAATCTCAGATCCATGCTCTGATCGACGTTATAATCGCCCCAACCCCTAATTACGGGTTGCGTATTTATACCTTGCGCGGAACGACGTTGTCCGCAAAGCCCGATGCAGAATACCGAGCCGCACATATGCACGGCCTCTAGAGCTGATCAACACGGATCCTTGCGCAGCGACGGTACCCCCCCGGCACGACCTTCCCCGACCCTTTCACCTTCTGGAGAGAGAGAGCAAGAGGGAGGAAGAGGGGAGGAGCTAATCCTCCTCCTTTAGCCTTAATGCTTGATTAGCCAAGAGGGGGGAGGAAGCTCTCGTAACATGTCTATATATAGGATTTTGGCCATTTCTTAAAGAACCCATAAGGACCGAAATCGTATATATATCCTTTTATTATTGTACATGTATATTAAGCCCTCTTTTAAACTCCTTTCCAAAAGGAGTTAAAGGGAATTAATATATACATTTGTACAATAATAATCCGTCACCCAAGAATCCATTGTGTGTGATCCTCTAGGCCCTTAGTCACTCTAATTTAAGGCCCATTAACTTCTAATTCCCAATTAGAAGTAAATTAAACTTATTATTCGCTTCTACTAGAGTCGAATAATAGTTTAATTTATTCCGAACCTTTGATCACGTTGGGTCAAGCAAATCCGCGTGATCCTAGAGGATGCCGGGTTTAAACCAACCTGTCTGGTACCTGTAAGTCCACAGTTACCGCATCGATATAATCTCTCGCTCTTTCTATGAGTCTGGTACGATCGAGGGTATGATTTTTGTCAAACCCCATGATCGTGCCATTTGACCATGACCTCCTTACAGTGTATGACGTCCGTTCTAAACGAACTAACACGACCCTGGCAAGGGATTTAACGGAGCGTCAATGTCATGACCCATTAACTGTCTGATATATACCCGACAGTGAGCGATCCCCTCTTGACCATTGATGATCTTCACACGTATCCTGGAGTGGTTAATGACTCGACAATTCATGACTTATGGTTAAAGTCACTTAGCCAAGTAATTAAACCATTCCAGTCCTCGTGTAAGATCCGATCAATGTCTCAGGTCAAAGGACCAACGATGCTACTGAGACCGTTGGATCTTCAGTTGACATTAGGTATAATCAACCATTTGAAGATCCAATAGCGGATCAGTTCAGTGTACATCCTCCAATGACATACACCTACACATATGTGTTGGTGCCCCGCACCAGAGACCATGAGACTGGTCCATAACACATCATGTGTACTGGTTTAATAGATAATCAAAGTTCCCGAGTGATTACCCTCCAACCAGGAACAGTTTAAGGTATGTGTCCATGTAAAGTCAGTCTCACGTTCGAGATCTCATCTCAAGTTGACTTTACAACCACATATCCTAGGGACATCGTAAAGTAATACACAATCGCATATTTACGCTCAAATACCACTTTATTAACAATGAACAAGATCGTACATAAATCGAGTCTACCCGACCCTAAATTGACCTGTAGCACACCAACACTAACACCCCCGTGGGGTCGGGTTTGGGGGAGGCGTGAGAGTCTATCTCATGGTGAGACAGAAAGAGAGGGGGAGAGAGATATAGATGAGGGGGCGGGAGACAAAGATAGAGAGAGTGAGAGGTGTCCAAGTAAGAGAGGGATAGAGGGGGGGGGTCGAGACAGAGGCAGTGAGAGGTGTGAGAGTCTCTCTACCTCACTGAGAGAGAGAGAGACAGAGAGAGAGGGACAAACTATAGAGACAGAGAGGGGGGGAAGATAGAGAGAGAGGTGTGTGTGAGAGAGAAAGAGAGACTTAGACAGAGAGGGGGACAAGAAATAGAGAGATAGAGGGAGGTGAGACAAAGAGAGAGAGGCGAGAGACAAAGATAGAGACAAAAAGGGGGGTGTGTGAAAGAGAGAGGGAGGTGTGTGATGCATGTCTGAGGGAGGGGCCTGAAGCCCCTTGTGTGTGTGTGTGTGTGTGTGAGAGAGAGAGAGAGAGAGAGAGAACCTGTCCACGGTGGTGACCGGCAGTGGGAGACGGCGGAGCAGTAAACAAGGTGATGGGAGACGTCGTTGATGGCAACAGCAGCTGTGGACGGAGGCAATGGCAGTTGTGGACGGCGGCGATGGCGGCTGCAGGTCGGCGGCAACATAGGCGGCGATGACGGCAGAGATCGGCGGCCATCGTCTTGGCCCCAACTCCCGCTTGAAACCCTAGTGGAGGTGGAGTGGGGGTATCGGGGGGATGGGGGAATGGGGAAATGGACGTAGAATCCTCAAACATGGTTTATAAAGGGATTCGGTAATAACCGGATCCAATTTGGGTTCCGTGCGGATCCGCAGACCCAAAGCGTCTGCCTTGGGCTGCCTAGACCACCAAAGCAGTGCTCTGGGCCGCTTTACTAAGGCCCAGTAAGGCGTATGATCACCTTGAGCTGGGAAAAGCACCTTCCCACCTAGGCAGACTCCTTGACAACTATGCACTCCCTCTAGCCACCCTTTTTTGTGATTTCCCTCCCTTAGTCTCCCTGGCGATGTTGATCAGCCACCGCTTCTAGACCTTGTTGAATATTCCCTTAAAGTCCCCCTCCAAACCCACAAAGGATACCCCTATCTTGTCCGCCGGTTCCCTCAACTGTACCTCCGCCATCTTCTCCAGTATCTCCACCAGTTCCCTCACCTCCTCCTTTCCCATTCTGCCCCTCTCTTCTGCTCCCTCTCCCTACCCTTCCGAAGATCCCTCAGCCCCTGTCACCCCTTTCCCCTCTCGGAGTGTCTGGGACAATCTCTTCGTCCTCGGGTGGTAGTTCTTCCCCCTCAGCTCTCAGCCTGACCCCTGGCTCCTGCACCTCCCTGTTGGCTGATGAAACTTTATCATGAGACCAGACTGTGACACCGGCCAGTTCATCCTGGATGAGAGTGAACCTGTCATTGGCCCCCGATTGATCGCCGGCTTGCCTGTCTGTCTCTAGCAGGAGGGCCTTCGATGGGTGGGGTGGCCAGTTGGCCGACGGCGCTGCAAGGAGATGTCCGGCTTCACTGTTCTGCAAGTGCAGGCTGCAGGAATCCCCTTCAGTGGTTGCTATACCCTGCCACTGCCAACTGCTCACCTCCCTCAAGTGAGCCGAGAGTCAGTGGGACAGGTTTTCGGCCATCAGAGTGAGGTGGTGATCTTCCGGAAGGGGCAGCAGCTGTGCTCTTCCAGCCACCGAAGAGAGGCCGAGAATTGCCGGGAGCCATTGCATCTGTGTCTGGGACCACTGTGCAGGGTTGGTCAGACGGTCCGGAGCTGGACCAGCTGCTGGCAAGGTCAATCTGCTGTGGCAGTAGCCACCCGCCTCATGCGTTGGTCCAATTACCTTTTATGCCTGTTTGTTGTTGTAAGCACGAAACAACCTGTTTGTAATGATCTGATCCTTTCTTCAAGTAACATCCACATCTTTCTTGAAGTAACATCCACATCTTTCTTGCTGTCCTCTTCCTTTGGGTCATTTGTTGAATTTCTCCCCTAACTGAATTGATGATCTGAGATAAAGTAGTGTTTTCTAAGCACCGACTTCATATCTTGGATCATCTAGGTTTGCAGTGATCATCTTCTTATTTATGTAGCTGGTTTTCCCATCCAATTACATACGTTTGAGCTGCAGCTGACCTCACCATGAAATTGCTCTCATTTAGCCACCTGATTTCAAGGGGAATTCTGATATGTTTTTTTTCCGTTTGATAACCAGGGAAAACCGGTCCCTGCTACCAACCTCAGCGTGTAGCCACTTTGGACCTACTGACTGTATCGCATGGGATCCACCGGGTGGGGCAACAAATAGGTGGCAAAACCCCGAGCAGTGCTACCCAGACGCAAGCCAGGGAACTGCTTGTGGGTGTGGACACTGTGACGAAGGCACAACCACGTTTTGCCGAGGGGAATCAAAAACCCACTCCTTGGGTCCAATCTGGCCCTCCTTAAAATACAAGGGGAAGCAAAAATAATTATTAGCTTGAACTGGCTGAAAGTGATCTGAAATTGACTGATCATGGGGTAATCTAACCCAATCCCAATCATGATCTGGATCAGATCAGGCCCAGCCGATCCAAGGATCTGATCCAGTTCTGCAGTCATTGCTTGTGCATGACAAGGGGAATAATGACATAATGAAAAGAAGGGTTTTTTGCATCAAAACAATTGTTAGACTCGAATTTGCAAAAAAATCACTCCTGGAAATACATTAGCAAGCATAGCACTACGTAAATCTTAATTGTGCAAAAATATCATCGTCGTAACCACATGTTACTAGCCGTGAGGTTAACTATGGTTAATTTTAACCGGACCTATAAAAAGACCAAATTACCCTCAACTTAAAAAACATAAAAAAACTCCCTCCCCCTCTACCACCGTTGCCGAACCCCCTGTCCCTCCACAATGGCCACCGGACCCTCTCTCCCTTCACCTGTGTTATCGGAGCCCCCTCCCCCTTCACAGTGGACAGTGGACGACGCTTGAGAGGAAGGGGGGATGGGAAAAGAAGAAGGGAGGCTCACCGGGGGTTGTGTGGGTGGGCAGAGGGTGAGATAGAAGAGGAAGGAGAGGGAGGAAGAAGGGGGGATCTCTCTCTCTCTCTCTCTCTCTCTCACACACACACACACACACACACACACACACACACACACATAGGGGCCCGGTGGGGTACTGGGGGCAAGGGGGGCCCGTCCAAGAGTGAGAGAGAGAGAGGGGGGGCGACAGGAGAGCGAGTGGGCGGAAGGGGGAGGGAGAGAGAGAGAGAGAGGAGGGCGTCGGAGGGGAGAGTGGGAGTGAGAGAGGTGGTGGGCGAAGGCTTTTTTATTTTTTATTAAGTTTAAACTTTAAAGTCGCTCCGTGTGAGAGCGACTTCGGGCCCAAGTCACTCCCACACGGATCCTCTCCCCTCTCCCCTCTCCTCCTCCGTATCACTCTCTCTCTCTCCCTTCTCCCCTCCGGCACCCTCTCCCTCGCCATCCCCGTTGCTCTCTCTCTCCCTTCTCTACCTCCGACACCCACCCCCTCCCCGCCGCTCTCTCTCTCTCTCTCGTCTCTATCCCTCTCGTCTCTCTCTCTACATCCTTCATCCTTGGTAGGATGCTAGCACCGGAGGGGGAGACCCCCTCCGGCGTCCCCCCTCCCCTCCCCTCCCCCTTTCTCTGTATCACTCTCTCTCCCTTCTCCCCTCTGCTACCCTCCCCCTTCCTGACCCTCTCTCCCTTCTCCACCTCCCGCACCCACCCCCCTCCCGCCGCTCTCTCTCTCCCCCGTCTCTATGCCTCTTGTCTCTCTCTCTCTCTACATCATTCATCCTTGGTAGGATGCCGGCGCCGGAGGGGGAGACCTCCTCCGGCGCCCCCCCTCCCCTCCCCCCTCTCTCTGTATCACTCTCTCTCCCTTCTCCCCTCCGCCACCCTCCCCCCCTTCTTGATGCTCTCTCTCTCCCTTCTCCGCCTCCCGCACCACCCCCTCCCCGCCGCTCTCTCTCTCCCGTCTCTATCCCTCTCGTCTCTCTCTACATCCTTCATCCTTGGCAGGATGCCGGCGCCGGAGGGGGACCCCTCCGGCGCCCCCCCTCCCCTCCCCCCTCTCTCTCTCCCTTCTCCCCTCCAACACCCTCCCCCTCCCCCCTTGCCGCTCTCTCCCCCCCTTCTCTGCCTCCCGCACCCACCCCCTCCCTGCTGCTCTCTCTCTCTCCCATCTATATCCCTCTCGTCTCTCTCCCTTCTCTCCCTCCGGCACCCCCTCCCCGCTGCTCTCTCTCTCTCCCGTCTCTCTCTCTAAATCCTTGGCAGGATGTCGGCGCCGGAGGGGGAGACCTCCTCCGGCGTCCGTCCCCCCTCCTCTGCTCTCTCTCTCTCTCTCTATATATATATATATCACACACTCTCTCCCCCTATTTTATGTCTGCACCGGCGCTGGAGGGGGAAACCCCTCCGGCATCCCCATCCTCTGCTCTCTCTCTCTAACTCACATACACACAGAGTTAACCGAGGGTATATAAGTCATTTAACACCCAGATAACGGGAATATTGGCATATTTTTTGAATATTCGCTATTTCATCGACAGAAGTTAACTACGATGGCATTTTTTCACAATTAAGATTTACGTAGTGATATGCCTGTTAATACATTTTCAGGAGTGATTTTTTTGAAAATTCGCGTCTAACAATGGTTTTGATGCAAAAAACCCAAAGACCAATCCCCTTGTCTGCCTGTAACATGAAAGTATGAAAAGCAAAAATTGGATCGGACAACTCTATCAGTTCATAAAATGTTTAAAATAATGTCTCGAATATGATCAATTATGGTCGTTGCTTCACTTGGTTTCCTAATTTCCAATTGATTCCTAATGTTTAGTCAATCAACAATGATAAAAAAATGAAAAGGTTTTGCAAGTAGTTTAAAATTTGCATCTTGCTGAAATTTGTTGTACTGTAACTTTAACATCTTTATGTTACACTTTTGTGCATCTGCATCTGACGAATCTCAGTACCATACTCATGTCGACGGCTGACTCCAATTGAATTGCCTTTATTTCCTGAACATTCCATGTTTGTGCAACTCCAGAACATCTATGCTAGATTTTTGTTTTATTCATTGATCTACATTACAGTATGCACGCGCTCTGAAGGAAAAAGGTGCTGAGGTCAAAGTTATTGTATTTCCAAATGATGTCCATTCAATTGAGAGGTTTTCTCCTTGCTTCTCATGTCAAAATAAAGATGTTTCAACATTTATTATAAGAGGAATGCTTACATTGTTCCCCTTTTTTCCCCCAACTCTTTCTTGCAGGCCACAATCTGATTTTGAAAGTTTTCTAAATATTGGCGTCTGGTTTAAGAAATACTGTAAATAATTATGCTGGGAGGCCCGAAAATTTCATCATCTTCAAAATTTCTATGGTGGCAGTAACCTGCTTGCTCCAAAATGGTACCCTCTTGATATATCAATACTGGCACCCATTATGTAATTCCAATTACCTTTCTCCTGGTAATGCTATCTTTTCCTGTTCATGATTTCACAACCCAGAATTTTGGATCAACATTGCGTCTGTAATTCATTAAAGTTTTGTCTGTATAATTCATATTTCCATTTCTCAGACAAGTTTATCATGATGTTGATGTGTCCTCGTCATCTTTAAAACTTGGAAAGCTGCATTTGTTATTTGTAAGATGCTCCTCTACTTAGTCATTTGAGCAGGAACTAACAATTCCTCCTAGAGGCAAAATATTATCCTAGTAGTTTGGGACTTTCAACTTCCATTCACATACAGATTCATGGACGCAGTAGGGATGCAAATACTTCAAGCTAATTGCACCTGCAGCTACAGATTGGCTTAAATTCAAAAAACTTTGCGCAAGGTGATATTTGCTTTTATCAGGTTGCCATACAATAGACTTATTTTTTTCACCGCCACAGTTGTTAGTGCACCTCAATGCAAGTGTCTTTTCCTGCTATATTCTACCTCAACCTGGGGAAATAGCTTCTACTGATAATTAGATTGCTCCTCAAATATAGTAATATCTCCATGCTTGATATTTTTTTTGAAGGTAGTCTGCTTGATATTTCACCAAATATCTGGTCTGAGTAACAGTCTATGAATCGCCGACTCCTGGCCAAAATAAATCCGAAAGTCACAGCAACCTGCTTGCTCCATCAACCCAGGTTGTTTGCCACAATGCCTACCCTCCATCAACCTAGGTTAGGACGGGTTAGAGTCAAAAACACGGATCAGACCAGATTGGAGTGGGTTTGGGTCACAATTTCATGACCCTAGAAGATTGTGGGTCTAAATGACCCGATCTGAAATTGATCCGGTCATCAAAAAGTTGTGACCCTAATCTGCTTTCTAAGGGCTGGGTTGGATCGGGTGGACAGGTCGGGTTAGGTTTTGTCAGATCTAATTTTTTTTTAACTTGCTTTTTCCAGTCTGATCTGTAAATTGGACGGTGGGAAAAACAAACTTGGATATTATGATCCTCCCGAGTTTCGGAGCACCGAATTTAATTTGTTCTCCTCGGGATCAGATGGTCGACTAGCATTATTCAAAGCAATGTTCGTTCTTAGGAAGGTTGATGAAAGGCATGGGCTCTGAACAGGTGCATCTTATATGATCTAAACAGGTGCATCTATGCCTTTTTTGTAGCGTTGTTTTATAGTAAAAAGATTCTTGTTCACTCACTCCAAAGGCAAAATGTCTGATATGTGTGGATAAGTAGGATAATTCAAAAAAACTAAAGAATGGTGATCAAAAGTCAAACAAAGGATGAATTATTTGTTACATTTTTTGAGTCGTTCAATCGGAGTCAGTCTTGTTAGGACATGTAGGTCGGATGGGACCCGTTTAGATATTTACAAAAAATAAAAAAATCACTACACAACTGAGGCGTGCAATGTACATTGAGTTTTACTCAAGTTATGGAATTTAAGGACCTCAAGATACTCATTTCAGAGAATTAAATACATCTTAATCTACATGCCATTCATTGTCTATGTTTGCTGCTTCGTTTCTTTGACAATTAATCTTGCGAACAGGAAGAGAAACACTAGATATTTTAGTCGGTTCTCTCTGAAACGGACCATTTAAAATGGGACCAACAGGAAGAGAAACACTAGATATTTTAGTCGGTTCTCTCTGAAACGGACCATTTAAAATGGGACCAAGAACATCAGAACAATCACCGTCAGTTATAAGTTGCGTGTTGGCCACCCAGTCCCTCGGCTGTTTCTCATACACTCCCCGAACCGGACATAATGAAGAGTTGAATCCTTAAAAAAGGGCTTCCAAAATATGTACCAACTGATTAGAGCTTTGACGCCCTCAGATGAGTTTGTTGACAGCGAAGGCATCGCAAGGTACAGATGTTCCTTTTGGATGCTGCTTATATGGAGATGGGAGAAAAACCATCACTTAGGCCAACAAATGAAACTGATTAATCAAATGGGGTCATGAAGATGGTCGAGCTGGCCATCAATCTCTTTTCATCAAAACCTGCCAAAGCAGATCGCTACATAATGGTGGGATTAGAGTGCCAACACGCCTGTGTCACGAAACCAAGGGGAAAAAGGAAAAAGAAACTAAAGATGTACAAAGATGGCATATATTTTGCAACATTTGAGGACAGATAACAGAAACAGATGTGCATAAAGTTCTAAGGATTCAATGAAAGATATTTTAACATGACCAGATGCTTGCTTGAGAAGGGTGCGGCAATTAGAGTGTTTATAATAATAGGGGGCGACAAACGTACGGTGAACATTTTCAACCATCTCGCCAATTGAATTTTAAAGAATGTGTAAATGGGATGTCAATTTAATTAACATCGGTGTATCCTTGTGGTTCAAATGGCCACCCCGCGGGCAGCTTCATGTCCACCATTTCCATCTGTTGCGAGCTTCCAGTTAACACATGGAGCCATCGCTTTGATGCTGGTTAGGGATAAAAAAAAAGGGCCAGCCCATGTGAATGGATACGAGCTTGCGGAGGAGCTTCAGACTGCAAGATGACTTTCGTATTATTACTTAGTCTGATCGTGGTCGGTTTGGACCACTCTTGTGAGCGTTGTACAAAGGTAACAAAGAGCGCGAACCATGTTTCCTTCTCCCGTAACATCGCCAATACAGAAGCAATACAATTAGCACCACACCAACGGGAATTGCCCATCTGTTGTACAGGAGGAAAACCGAAAACGAGTTAGAGATTGTTCCTGTTCAATGCTAGCGTATTATCATCATTATGTATCGCTATGATCATGTGGAAATAGGCATTTACATACAACAATTGAGAAAAGCCGTGCAAACCCACCTATGCTCTACTCTGCACTTCCCAGAAGTTCTGCTTAAAACACGGTTAGCTAAAATTTACCATTGGTAAGGTGAAAATGTTGCACAGGTTCAGACCTTTTCGATCTCCAGCTACGAATATTCAAAAGAACATACTCAGAGGAGATGATGCAGCACAAATTTACATGCTCCCTGTATGTTTCCTCAATTTCGAGAAGGGCATGGCATATTATCTATAAAGGAATGTCAATTACCCCAGATTTGGCAAAATGGATCTACTCGAAGGGGTAGAAATAAAGTCACATTTGTTCATCAAACACTGCGGACTTCACACACGAAATGCTGACTTCCAAGCCTTGAAAGTTTTAGAATTAAAAGTAATCAACTACCTAAACGGGATATTCATCTAATGCAATCAAAACCTAAAGTGGCTGGTCTGGGAGTCGGACATGCTATCCAACTGTTTTAACTTAAAACCAAAAAAAAAGGAAAAATCTGTTTCGGAGGCAAGAGCCTATTACATGATCACAGGTGCATGAACCTTCATCAAGAGGAAGGCTCTCCATGATGGATGGAGGGCCCTACTATAATATTCCCCATCCAGTCTTTATCCTTTTTCCTGTATAAATCAGAACTCTAATTGCGAGCTTTAACTATTTCAGGAATATAAATTGAGTGTTTCATCTTCGAAGGGTGCAATTGTTTTATGGGTTGTTCCCCTTATTGGGCTATCACTATGGGGCCTTAATAGGCCATCTTGATCAGGTCTTCATTGGAAAATATTATTGGGCTCTTGCTGGGCTTAAAATAATGTGCTCTTAGTAGACCAAACAGACCCACAAAGGCCCAAAAGGGGAACCACCCTCTCTTTCCCTTCTTGAGCAAGGATTCGCTGAACCCCACTTGAAGTCACACCACACACACGGTCAAGCAGAACAGTAAGGCCACCTATCATGACCAGGATACAAGAACCGTTCCCTGAGATTCAAGTATGGTATTTGTGGGCAGTCCTTCCAATGCCCCGATCGACTCTTCCTGATGCACTGACAACAAGGCATCCCTGCAATGCCTTCAGGTTCTGTGCCAGTTGTGGCATCCACATCATTTATGATAAGCATCTTCCTCTTTGAAGAGGGGCTTCCCAAGAAATTCTTGTGTGGGATACCCGTGTCGCGGAGGAAGCAGAATTATGATGTCCTACAGTACTGGGCCTACAGGCACTTCCAACAAACAACTGAGTTGCAACACAAAGCTGCATGATGTCCTCATCCAAGACAGATGAAGCTTGGTTTCTCCTAAGAGGTCTGGTTTCTCAAAATCTTTCCATTCTGTTCTGTTCATTCTCACAGTGAGGTACTATCGTCCACTCCTATTATCTGGATGTCTCCCCCTCATTCCACCTTCATCCTCTTGATCTCTCTGCAGTCTGCACATTGCACTCTCTCCCTCCTCTCATCATCTCTTCCTGTTGCCATGGAGCTTATGGGGTGTTTGGTTGCAGTTTTTTACCTCTTTTGTCTCTCAAAATAAAAATCAAGAATAAAATCTTCACTTAAACCTGTTTGGGAAGGACTCTCCTATTTTTTAGGAAGAGATCCCATCCTTTGTGAACCTTCCCCAAAGGGAAAACAAGTATCGACTTTCTTTCCCCAAAATTGCATCGCACTACAGCTTTTCCCTCTCGTGCTTGGGTTTCCTCCTGTGGGCGTCTTCCTCTTAGACGCCTTCTTCCTCACCTTCCCATTCTTCTTCCACCAACAGGAGGAAGAGGCCACAGTGCACAGGTCCCAGCCACCAGGCCCACCACCTCACCCACTGCCCACCCTGTCCCCCTAAGCAGTCGGGCGCTTCACCCTTCCTGGACAACTCCCGCAGCCCACCCCCTCTGCAAGCCACATCGGCCACCTTGCCTCGTCATTTCCACTGTGACCATCCGCCCCCTCTGCTGCCAACTCTACCATCCACCGCTCCCCCGCACTGCACAGCAAGGTTGCCAACGTCTCCCCCTTCCATTGTTCAGAGGTTCCTTGTCTTCCATTTGGTGGATTTATTTCAAGTTAATGATAGAAAAATATTTTTGAAAATAAACTTGCCAAACAGATTTACATAATTTTTAAAAAGTGTGTTAATCTTGCCAAACAGATAACAATGAACTTACATCAGTTTTAAAATATAAGACAAAAATTGGCATGAAACAAGTTTTAAGAGAGAAATAACCTCTAAGAAAAAAATGCTCCCAAACACCCTATTAAGCTCCTAATCCAACATAGGGTTCGAGCCGAAATGACCCAAAGCCTAACCTATTTAATGAAAGCTATTTACCAGCTGTGTAGGTAATTCTCCATGTGTACTATTTTTTTTAAAACAGTAAGCTGAATAACCGGGTGATTATTGATTTAAGTATACAGACTGTCAGAACCCAATTTTGGTATGGCCTGGGTATGTACCGCAACACGAACAAGTTAACAATTGTTCCTTTGATAGTTTTGAATTGATTTAAAGATTGTCATATGTTGGATCTCTGATTAGGCATTCAATGTTCAAGTGGAAACATGCACAGGAATTACACTATGGACCTACTTGAGCACAAGCATAAGGGATGGCTATCAAAAGATCTAGCAATTACATAATTATATACAGAACTATGCCCATTAGCCTATCTAACCAACATAAAAAGATTGGGCCATTAGGAGTTCCATTAAGATTAATAGTCCACTTATCAATATATACCAGGTTTTTGTGTTCATTTGCCTGCTGACATTTTGAAATGATTGAATACATGCTCCTGATCATTTATTTAATCAAAACCATTCTTGCTACACAATACCAGGACTGAGCTACCTTTAGGATTATAACGATAAAAATGCCAGGATGAAATAATCACGATAGATTCAAATAAAAAATAAATTACATAAAAAATAAATGAATGTAAAATAAGAATTACCTGTCCAGACTAAGTATAGGTTATAAACAGATTCAGCTAAAAAAAATAAAGGAATTTTTACATCTATACCCCTATAAAAGACCATATTTACATTTATCCCCCTACTTTTACCGTATTATCAAGAATATCCCTGATATACATCGTATTGTTGTAGCTATATCCTTCTGGTTCTCAAGTCGTCAATGTCGACAAATATTCTGAGAATATACTGACGGAAATCGTTTAAACCTATAAAAAACCAAAAATGCCCTTGCGTGTATGTGTGTGAGAGAGAGAGAGAGAGAGAGATGGGTGCCCTTGGACCCCTCTCCCTCACCTCCGATAACCAGCCCTCCCAATCCACGACCCCCCCACCACTCCCAGCCCCCACTCTCCCTGCCAGCGAACACCCCTCTCCTCCAAAGCCACCACCTCCACCATCGCGATGGTTAGAAATAGAAGGAGAGGGGGGAGAGGGAGAGGAACATGGAGAGAGAGAGAGAGTTCAGAGGAGAGAGGACGTCCGGGGAGGTCTCCCCCTCCAGCGGCGGAACAGAAAGAAGAGAGGGAGAGGGAGATAGAGAGAAGAACATAGAGAGAGAGAGAGAGAGAGCTTAGGGGAGGGGGGTGCCAGACGGGGTCTCCCTCTCTGGCAGCGGCTGAGACAAAAAGAGAGGGAGAGAGAGAGAGAGGATGGGGAGTGAGAGTGCAGGGGGAAGGGAGGCCGAGACAGAGAGAGAGAGAGAGAGAGAGCTTAGGGGAGGGGGGATGCCAGAAGAGGTCTCCCCCTCCGGCAGTGGCTGAGACAAAAAGAAAGGGGGGAGAGAGAGAGAGTGCAGGGGGAAGGGGGGACGCCCTCCGGCGGAGGCCGAGACAGAAAGAGAGCGTAGGAGGAGGGGGGCACCGGAGGTCTCCCCCTCCAACGGCGGCTGAGACAGAAAGAGAGGGAGAGAGAGAGGACGGGGAGTGAGAAAGAGAGTACAGGGGGAAGGGGGGATGTCAGAGGGGGTCTTCCCCTCCGACAGAGGCTGAGACAGAGAGGGAGAGAGAGCACAGGGGGAGCAGGTCTCCCCCTCTGGTGGCGGCCGAGACAGAAAGAGAGGAGAGAGAGAGAGAGGATGGGGGTGAAAGATAGTGAGAAGTCGCTCCGTGTGGGAATGACTTCAAATGTGATGTTGTTCCCACTTGGAGCGCTTTCCCCCTATCTCTCTCTCTCCCCGCCCCCTCCCCTGAGCTCTCTCCCTCCCTCCCTCCCTCTCGATCTATTTGTGACCCATTCTCCTCCGACGCCCCCCTCTCCTGAGCTCTATCCCTCTATGTTCTTCTCTCTCTCTCTCCCTTCCTCTCCCTCTCCCTCTCTTCTATCTGTGATCACTGCCAGAGGGGGAGACCTCCTCCGGCGTCCCCCCTCCCCTGAGCTCTCTCTCCCTCCCTCTCCCTCTCTTCTATCTGTGACTACCATCAGAGGGGGAGACCTCTTCCGGTGCCCCCCCTCCCCTGAGCTCTTTGTCTCCCTCTCCCTCTTCTGTCTATGACTGCCGCCAGAGGGGGGAGACCTCCTTCGGCGTCCCCCCTCCCCTGATCTCTCTCTCTCTCTATGTTCTTCTCTCTTTCCCTCCCTCTCCCTCTCTTTTATCTGTGACCGCCGCCGATGAACCCCCCCAACCCCCGGTGAAAACCCAGACTCCCCCTCCTCTGACAGCCACCCACCCCATCTCGTTCGTCACCCCCTGAGCCACCACCACACACACACACACACACACACGAGAGAGAGAGAGAGATGTTAACCCATGGGCAAGTTAGTCTTTTCCTCTCTTAACTAGGAGTGCAACCGGGTTAAATTAACGTGAGTTACGGTGAGGGTATAAATGCAACAATATCAGACATATTAAAGATATTCTTGATAATATGCGAAAAGTAGGGGTTTATTTGTAAATATGCTATTTTATAAGAGTATATATGTAAAAATCCCAAAATAAACAAACATAAAATAACAATTACCTGTCTAGATCAAGTATAGGGTTATACACTACAGTCTCCCAGGTAGCCACAATGAAATGCCAAGCGGGATTGTAGTATAGTGACTCTGCAGACCAGAACATCCTCGTGTATGTCTCCAAGAATATGAATAGGACCCATGCACCTATCTCCAGCAAAAAGAACTTGATAATAAACCGCCCCACCACAACCATGACTAGGGAGAAAGTCACCAGCCAATTGAAGAGTCGCTGATTATATTCCTTGATAAAAAGAGACCGAGACTTCCCAAGCATCTGCATGAATATTTATGTAGCATTCAGGAGCTGCTCAGGTGAGACAGAAAAAAAGAAAAGGGCTACTGAACATGATCCTTGTGATTTCACACTACAATGTTCACAGGAGCACCAACTTCATGAACCAGTTTCTCCCATAAAAAATTGGAAAACCAGTATAAAAGTTTAATTTCTTAGGCGATGATTAAATCAACGTAATGTATTCATTGAAAAAATAAAATCAAAGTACCAACTGCCTCAGTGTGTGTCAAGATTTTTTTGATTTTTAGAAGGAATCAGCATCTTATCACCTTTTTCCTAAAAGATTAACAAAAACATAAAAATAAAGCCATAGACACATTTCACCTTCTGATGTTATGCATATTGTCGTAAAAAATTACACACCAGGTTATGAGCTCATCTGCATGCTTATGGCTGACGAGTCCATATAGTAACTTTGTGTACACATCCTGCAATTTATTTTTCACCAAGCATTTTAATTATGTTGATATATAGCCACGTTTCATATCATTTACCTTTTTACGTCAGTTTGGAACAGACCATAGTGCTAGGACATTGGGAGATGTTTTTTGGCATTTATGTCCAGCATAAAAACCAGACAGAAGCAACATCTGGATTTGACAAAATGAAAGCATATGTGATAAGCATCTAAAATTATAAAATCATCAATGCAGATACCAGATTCATTAATCAGTGCAACTTGAACTCTAACTGGTAATATATTTTGCTTATGTAATTACACTGATCTTACTTAAAAGACAACAAGGAACCTAGCAAAACATGAAAGTTTCTAAGTAATTAATGTGGAAGAATGTACTGAAGGTAGGTCTTCCCATTCCATAATCCATATGATGTTCACAAGTAGGTAGTAGCATTCATATGGTCAAGCCTCAAGAAGCACATTAGTGTTTATGAATCTTCTAAAACTCATGAAGCAACCAAATCCAAATAAAGGTTTGAATCTTTAGGTCATTCAAAATCTCCTAGAATTCACAATAGCAGGACCAGAAAAGGTAAATTTTACTTTTTATGGGATTAAATATCTAGAATAAAAATGTTTGAATCTTATGGTTTGTTCTACTGCATGCCAGAATCCAGATTTATGAAGTCCAGTATATAAATATGTGAAGAAGCATATATGCCATCCAGAATAGCATCCAGCTTCCAGTTATGAGACTAAAACTCCATGTCGTAGCAACTTCAGAGAGTAGGCAAGGACAACCTTCATCATTCTTTGTTCATAGTTAATTTTGGAAGGTCCAACACATTCCTCTTGAAAGCTTTGGTTACACTGGAGAAAACCAGCATTGAATTTTGCCATGGAAGGAAGCCTTAACACTTGCAGCTGGTCCATCTTATCCTCACACCTTGTGTATAATGCCTCACATAGCTTTGATGACCGATATTCATTTGCCAACATGAAATTTTTGAAAGCCTGTTAAAAAATTTAAAGAGCAAAAAGTTAGAAGACAAGGTTCAGTAACATGTGAATGTTGGATGGTTGAGACAATTATGCTATGTGGAAGCAGTTCTGGCTAGTCAATAAGAAATTGAATGCAATTCTTTCTGCTTCCAATTGGATTAGCTAATCTGCAATGAAAGTGGACTGACGGGATTGAGAGAAATCTGCTTTTATTTGAAATTAATGTCCTCCTCTGCAAGTAGAAAAGAAAAAAAATAAATCATTCAAATTATAAGAGGCTTCCAATAATCTTCTTGGGTAACTTTCATTTATCCATCTTTACAGAAAAAGGATCAGTAGTTTTTTCAAATCCCAATCCCATAAGTAAAAAAATCATGATTTGCATTTTAAACAGTATAATTAAACAATATAATAAAAAATCATGATAAGTGCCTCTTCTGGAAGGATAGATGATGTGGTGACTTTACATTGGAGGGGTCCTTTCTGAGGCTTTTTGCAGTTTTCAGCAGCACCTATGGCTTCAGTCTTCCAGTCCTTTGATCCTCAGTTGCCAGGAGGTACTACTTGAAGGATCTTCGGCTGAAGAAGATGAAGCAACTTCAGGAGTTTCTATGCTTCCTTCTTGACTTGGCCCCACAACCAGACCGAGAGGACGAGTGGTGGTGGAGATGGGGGAAGGGGGCACCTTTTCAGTTAGATCAGCCTATACTTTTATAGCCGATAGGGGGGGTGTGCCACAGTCTTGCTTCACAGATTTTGTCTCCACGGTGCCCACAGAAGGTGAAGGTTCTTGTGTGGAGGATCTCCCATGGGAGGCTGCCAACCAGGGATAGGCTTGCTACTTTTCTACAGGATTTATCCACCACTAGCTGCTTGTGTGGAGAGGAGACCTTGGACCACTTGTTTGTTAGCTGCTCCTACACACGATGTTTGGACAGAGCTTGCTAGATAGACACAGACTGCTATCAGCCTTACTAGCCATGTGCATTTTCTGATAGAGAATTGGGGTAGGAGATGTAATCTAAAAGGCGATAGACTCACTTGGCGGACCATTCTACATGCTACTCCTTGGGCTATTTGGGGTGAAAGGAACAACAGTACCTTCAGGGGAGAAGCCAGAGCAGCGGAGAACTTGGTGTCTTTTATTTGTGAGAGTGAGTGTATGGGGGAGGAACCTTTGTAATGTGAATGTGCACAACTCATCCCTTTTTGTTTTGTTGGGAGGGTAGTGGGGCCACACCGGCTTGGTGTAGGCCATTTTTTGATGTATAGGGATTTTTGGGTACGGACACACTTGTACATCCCTCTTTTACTTTTAATACAATAGTGGTACCACCCACTTAAAAAAAATACATATATAAAATAATTTCCATGTAGAATTTCCTAAGTACCATACAATAACCTAAGATAGATCCAGATTTGTTATCCAATTCTCAAATCAAGCGGCCCTTGGCTGGTTGGAGACTGCTGCATTTATGAAGCGAAACATAACTTTAATAGACAATGGGATAAAATATTTATTAGCTTTCCAGCAAAAGCAATGCAATATCAGTACTTGAAATGCTCAGTGTGTTTTCTTTATTCCATAAGAATTCTAAGAAATTATCATTCCAGGAAATTCCAAATACTTCAAATTTTGAAAGAGGGCTGAAAGGTTAACTATCCACAAGGACCACAACTTAACATTGCATTCATTTTAATGTCCACCAATTCCATGAATACAAGACTAGAACATCTAAATCATTGAAGCCCAAATGGGGTACCAAAACAAGGCAAAGAATTTTGTAAGGTTAGCCCCATAGGAAAATACTGAACTTCCTAAACATACCTTTTGTATACCATCATCAAGTTTAATGAGAGAGTGTCTAGCATGATTGCGACCAAAATGTTGTTTACTAAAGGCTCTTATTGCTTCGTTCCTTGCCTCATCATGCGCGCCTTTCAGTTGGTTCTCCTCTAGTGGTAGGTCCACTCTATCCATTATTTCACCATACAATGTCAAGCAACGCTCAAGAATTTCCTTATTGAAAACATCTACTAAAGAACCCGTGGAGGGAATTTCTCCTTTGTTCAAGGCATCAAGAATCTGGAAATTCAAAATGATGAAAAAAAAGTTTACAGCAAGGAATATCATCAGAAAAACACCATTATGGTGTTGATGAATCAAAAGGCAAAATGTTCAAGAAAAATATCAGCTAAAACCATAGTGAATCAATCTTATTGCATAGAAGATGCTTCAGGATGATTAAAATCATCCTACTCCAACATAGCTTGAGAGGAGAAAAAAAATCACAAAATTCAAGATGAAGGAAACCATAAGGCTGCAATATGGCAAGCATAAAAACATTTATAAAAAGCCTGTGCAAATATTGTACCCTCAAACAGTCATCAATTTGAAGATCTCATAATAGGCCAACAAAGAAACAACAAAGAAAGAAAGATGAGCTAATGATTCATTTGAATCTGAAATATAAAAGTTTTGTAGATGACAGGGTGCGGTAAATATCAGAATAAGAGAATTCATTGGAAGCTATAAAGGCCGATGCATCTATTCGGTCAAGAAACTTTTAATATGAGGGTCTATATTTCATTCAGAAATTGTACAAGAATGTTGCCATCGTAAAATATGGCAATACTGGCAACTTGGAGAAACACATAATATGTTTACCTGCCTTTACAACATCTCTAAACAGGAGTTCAAGAAAGGGATAAATGAAAGCTTCACATACGTTATGCAGAAACCATTAATGATTACAGTGAACAATCATACCAGAATTTTTTTTGACAATCAATCTTCACATACTTTAACACCTTCTCTAAACTCCAGTTGTCAGTATGACACATTCAAATACACATGAGGGAATGGGCTGAACATTTATGTAAAGTGGAGTCACACAACTCCCCTTTTTTTCCTTTTGTTGGGGGAGATAATGAGGTGTGGACCGCCTCGGTGTGGAGCCTTTTGTATAGGGATCTTTTGGGAACAGATTGACTATACTTGTACATCCCGCTCTGTTTTCATTTAATACAATTGTGATATCATCCACTTCTAAAAAAAATGCAAATAAAAAGCATGTACATTTGGGGGAGATGAAATAACCAGAAGGCCACAATTCATTAGATGAGAAAAAAGCAGTGCAAAAGAATTAAAGCAAAAGAGGGGAGAATCTTTAGCAGGATGCTAGAGACAGCTCCCACCCCCACCCAATACACCCGAAATCCAGAGTTACAAAGTTTTCTCCAGTTGTGGAGTCTTTTTAACAAGATTGAGTCCTTGATTCTCTTGCCAGCTCTACAAAACTGCCACTCCTGGAGAAACTTGATGCAGTTCATTATCCCTTCACCTGGTTGTCTGAAATCGCCTCTGAAAACCCGTCATTTCTCTGTATCCATATTGCCCACAGCAATGCGGGGAGGTTCATGATCCAAGTTTCCTTCTCCTGTTTCACTGTATTTAGCTCCTCCCATTCCGTAATCAAATCCAAAATAACAGCTTTACTTTCAAGATCCATGTACTGCCCTGAAAAACATCTTCCACAGATGACAGATGCGATCCACAGTTCCTTCAAAACATCCACAAAATACACACTCCTCTTTAACCAGAATCTTAAACCTGCTTAATCTGTCACAGGTTGGAAGTCTCCTCCAAGCCAGCTTCCACAAAACGATTCTAATTTTAATGGGCAACTTCTTATCCTAGACTTGCTTGTTCTACCTCACTCTGCTACTTCCCTGAGATAAGATTCTAGTTGCAGCTATAACTGAAAGTTTACTATCCAGCTCCTATCTCCATCTCCTACAGTCCAAAACCTCTGGTCTTAACTTTAACTTTTGAAGGAAAGAAATGAGTACCAGAAATTCTGCCACCTCATTTTCATGAAGATTTCTATAGAACTGTAAGTCCATATGTGGAGCTTCGCCCAAAATTATCATGTCTTGTTAGTGTGTTGGGAGGGAAAGGCTGCGATTGCATAATGCATACAGATTGAGGAATCTCTCCTTTAAGTGTCCTTCCCTCTGCCCATTACCCACTGCAATATCTGTTGAAACACCTGTAGAAATCAACGTTCTTACTTATATCTCTCCCTATAGGTGATAATGATGAAGCTGGTTTCAGATTTTTCGACCAAAAGAAGCCTTCATAGAAACATGCTTGTCAGACCATTCTTGTCCACAAAGCTTGGTGTTGTGTGTCCGCTCCCCATAACCATTTAGCTGAAAGAGATTTGTTGATAATTTCTATCGGGGCCAGACCAACTCCCACTTCCTCTTACATCTGCAAACATCTCTGCAACCCACCAGATGTAACCCTCTATCTTTCGGTTCCTTACCTCTCCAAAAGAATGCCGCTGTAATAGATTCCAACCTTTTAGTGACTGTTGCTGTTTCTTTTAAGTGAGTAGTACCACTAATTGTATTAAAGATGAAAGAAGGAATGTACAAGTATAGTCAATAAGCTCCCAAAAAATCCCTATACATCAAAGAAAAAAGGCCTACACCAAGACGGTGTGGTCCTCACTCCCACCCAACAAAACAAAAAAGGAAGAGTCGTGAGCCTTCACATTGCACAAAAGTCTCCCTCAATCACACACTCACAAATAAAAGATGCCAGCCTATCCGCCACTCAAGCTTCACCTTCGAAATTCTATTATTTCTTTCACCCCATATCGCCCACAAAGTAGCATGAAGGATGACCCACCAAGTGTGCCGGTCTCCCTTTAAGCACCATCTTCTGCCCAAATTCTCTACCAAAGAATGCACATTACTTGGTAGGCTGATAGTGACATCTGTATGTCCTGCAAGCAGACCCCAGACATCCCGTGTGTAGGTGCATCCTACAAAAAAGTGGTCCAACGACTCCTCCGCTCCACATAGGCAGCAAACAGCGGGTATATCCTGTAGGAAAGAGGCAAGTCTGTCCCGTGTCGGTAGTCTTCCATGTGAAATCCTCCAGGTGAGAACCTTCACCTTCAGTGGGCTCCTAGGAGACCAAACCTGTGAAGTCAACAGGTGCCGCACCCTGCCATCAGAGATGTGGGCATACACTGAACTGACAGAAAATACACCCTACTCCCCCCATCTCCACCACCACTTGTCCTCTCTATCTAGCTGTGGGGCAAAGTCAGCTGGTATTTTAAGGATAAAAAGGTGGTAGACTGCAAAACTAGAAAGAACAACCTTCGAGAGAATCCATTGAACCTCGCTGATCCAGTTTGATTGCCAGAATGGGTGGAATGAGAACATCCACTAACAAATCTTGGGGAGTCCCACCTTCCAAAACTCTAGTAAATGGATCCTACAGGAACCATTTATATAAGAGGGATACTAATGTCTCATGAGTGAGGTTATGCATGATGGTTTCTTTGAGATATAGATCATTACTGACATGTCACCGCATGATTCCAAGAAATAATTGCCACCTGAATTGGCTAACTATGTGAATGGTCATGTTGAACAATAACAAGAGAAAATGCCATGGCGGACAAAATTCTGTTCATTTTTTGATGCAAATGCTTCACAATGCTTGCATGCCTTCCTATGATCTAGAAGATTTCTCATGCAAGACATGAAACAGAGAGAAATTGGTTTTCTGGGTTGACACTGGGAAAAATGGCAGGACTAGGAATGCTATTCACGTCACTCTGCCCCTTGGCTGCACTTGTTCCCAACTGTAATAGTAGATGGACTGAGGAGTGGGCTTAGTGAGTAGTGATTTGTGATGAGACTTGGGCCTTAGCTAGAGTACGTGGACAGCTACAAACACAAAGAAGAGAAAAATCAGTCTTAAAGAAGCAGTGCAGTTTATAGATAAGTTTGACAGCCCAAGCATGAAAATGAAATTCTTAGCACGGCTGCTCTTATGTGAGGGTGGTTTGAGCATAACTTTTGTCAAAGGTTTACGGCTTTTAATGCCAATTCTATTAAAAACAAAGGCAAAAAAATGACGTTAAAGGAGAGGATCATCCACACCCAGAGCCCAAACAAAAACTACGAAGAACGAAGGGGAGGAATGCCTTTACATGTCTCGATATTTTCTACTATTCCACCACTGCAATATGAAGCAAAAATCAAGTCAAACTATAAATTAAGAACAAAGCCTCTAATAAAAATATTTTCAACATAAGTTCTACTTCCATAGAAGAAATGATCATTGTGATCTCTCCAAGTACCCCAACAGATTGCATGAGGTAGAATTGTAGAAATGCCCAGGCATTTGGCATATCTTTATTAGAATGTATAGAATGTGCGGTTTTTTTTTAGGAGTTTGATAGCTTGACTTTCTATCATTGACTGGGATAAAAGTTATCTGGAATCCATTTCTCTTGGACCATACTTGATGAAATTTTGCAGGTTCAAGTCTAAATGTAAGCTGTCACTTTCTAGGGAAAAGAAGAAAAGACATCATCAATATCAGAAATTCAATGATGAGACTCAGCTGCATATAAATAACAATAGCATCTCTTGCGTGGAATTGAACAGAAAGAAAATTGATGGACTGTACCTGCTCAAGGAAGGATATAAACTCCTTTCCATTCAGTGGTTTGCTCTGCACAATTTTTGGACGAAGAATGGACGTGACAAGTTCTTTCAGTTGCTCCCTCTTTCTTACATATGAAGGATCAAGATCACTGTCCTTCATGTCACAAAGTTTCGTTCTTTGGAGGTGAGGCTGTAAAGCAAATCAGTGTCCAGCATAAATAAATAGATGACAATATGGGTGGCCACACATCTTCACTATGTCAAAAAAATAAAAGAAAAGGAAATGATGTGGCAGTTCAGGAAGGACATTGAAATGCCGAGATAATGGAATGTCAAAAATAATTTCCACAGTCATAATATTATACTTCCTACAAAAGTCCAATCCTTGGGACAAACTCCCTTTTATATAAAGAGGGGAAGCTGGTCAGGCCCGGTAACCAGGCCAACCAATGCACAAGCACATTGTTGGAACATCAGCTCATTGTATTCAAAAAATTATTGCTGCTTATATTCTCTCTCCAACATTAATGATTCTGTCATGGCCTATTTATATATATATATATATATATATATCACCACCCATCGCATGCCGAGTTGGGGTTTGACATTTGATAATGAAGTGAATTTCAGTCCAGTTTCCATACTATATGAGCCAAACCTAACAAGTTTCAGAATGAAAAAGACAGTAGAAAGAAAAGTAGTTAAGGAACATGAAGATTTCATGTCTTCATACTGCATATTTTAATGAAAGACATACAGCAATAGCAACTTAGCAAGACCGAAAACTTTGGTGAAACATGGTGATAGATGGGTATCTCGCTCAAGACCAGTTGCAGGAGGCTGGGTGAGGAGAGCCCTTTTCAGGCTGGAGAGATATTGGCTCACAAATGAGGACTTCTTGCCCACCTTCACCAGAGTATGGAGTGTCCAAAGACAGGAGATGTCTGCTATGGCCAGGCTGACAGGGAAATTGAAGACTCTAGCACAGGAGCTGGCTAAGCGGGGAGCCCCAAAGACTCTCCCGATAAAGGCAGCCACGGACAACATTCTGATTCAGCTGGAGGCGTTGGAGGCCTTGAAGGAAGCAGGCCTTTCGGATGAACCTGACAGGATTCAATGGGACAATCTTAAGGCTGCATTCGAAGACATTCTCCTGATAGAGGAGATTTACTGGAAGCAGAGAGCAAAAGAAAGATGGATTAAGAAGGGGGACAAAAACACTACTTATTTTTAGAAGATTGCTTCAAGAAGGAGGTGGCTAAATTGCATCAAATGCATCAGAGATGGAGATCGGCTCATTACTACACCAGAGGACATAGTCAGGCATGCCAGATGATTCTACACACGACTCTTCACTAAGGATCAAGGATGAGCCGATCAGACTATCCATTGCAGTGGATCTCCTTCTCCATATGTCGGTAGAGGAGAGGAGGGCCCGTTCCCATCCTTGTGTAGAAGAACAGGTGAAGTCAGTTGTCTTTTCCCTTACAAGTGACAAAGCTTCAGGGCTAGATGGGTTCTTAATATTTTTCTTCCAGCATTGTTGGAGCATCATAATGGCAGACATCCTTCAAGCATATGGGAGTTCCAGGAAGGGAGAGCTCATCTCAGAGGCATCAACAAAACTTTGTTGATCCTCATTCCTAAGTAGCATGGTGCTGAAAGCATAAGGGACTATTAACCTCCTCAATGGGACTATGAGGCTTAAGAGTATTATTCATAAAATGGTCAGTTATATAATTAGGGAGCCTTCATCAGGGGGCATATTATCCAAGATAACTTCTTGGTCGCCCATGAGTGCATCCATGCTATGAAGACACAGAGGCAGAGAGGGTTAGTACTCAAAGCTTGATTTTGAGAAAGCCTATAACCAGGTTAGCTGGCAGTGATGCTTGATGTCCTTGACAGCATGGGGTTTGATGACAGACGAGTGGGATGGATCAGGGCTTGCATCCAATCAGCCAATTTGTCGTCCTCATGAGCGGGGAAACTTTTCCATATTTCCATGGTGGCAAAGGTTTAAGGCAAGGTGAACCGATGTCACAACTCCTCTTTGTTTTGGTATCGCATATTTTGAGCAGGATGTGGATGAGAGAGCCAAAAATCATGGTCTCATCAGGGGATTCCCAGTTGCCTCACAGGGACCATCCATCACCTATTTGTAGTATGTTGATGACACTTTTATTTGTGAAAGAGGGAGGGGAACAATTGTACACTATCAAGATGATGTTGGAGCTTCTACAGGAAGTCAGTAGCCTCAGGGTGAATGTTGACAAAATTCAAGTTATTGGCGTCAACATGGAGCAGAAAGTTATTAGGAGAGTAGCTGCCATTCTAGGTTGCCGCATTGGCCAATCTCCTATCACTTATTTGGGGCTTCCCTTGACTCCTAACATTTTTCAGTGTAGGGAATGGCAGACTGTGACACAGAGATTTGAGTCCAGATTGGCACAATGAAAAAGCAAGTTGCTTTCATATGGGGGTCGACTAATGCTATGCAAATCTGTTTTGGACAGCCTCCCTATCTATTTTCTATCCACTTTCAGGATCCTTATATCTGTGGCAAAGAAGCTCCAATCCATCCAAGCAAAATTCTTTTGACATGGAAGTGGAGAGGAGCACATGCTGGGAAGGGCCTGCAAGTGCAAGGAAGAGGGAAGATTGGGACTAATAAACATAAGGGACTTCAACCTCACTCCTTTGAGCAAATGGCTTTGGAGACTCGGCAGTGAGAAAGGAGGGGCTATGGAGCACAGTTATCCGGCAAAAGTACAACAGTAGAACAAGAATCTGGGATTTGACTATCCCAACTCAACACCAAATCTCGCACCTATGGAAGGATATTCTAAAGAGCATTGACATTGCCAAGACGGGGATTAGAGTGACATTGGGGAATCGCCAATAATGTCAGTTCTGGAGAGATAGATGGTGCACTGATTACCCATTGGGTGAGGTATATCCGCAATTGTTTGCAATTATAGTGGAGCCCATGGCAGTGGTCAACCAGATGTTCGAGGGGTAGTAATCTGGAGGCACCTGGAGCCCAAATTTTAGGAAACATCTGCAGGAGAACAAGACCAGCCAGCTTGGGGAACTGCTAGGTATGTTGCATCACATTGTGCCAGATACAGCCAAGCCAGATGAATGGTGATGAAGATGGGATAGAGAAGGGCGGTACTCATTTAGGTTGGCATATCATGTACTTGGTGATGGTGGGCTGTAGCACCACTAAGGAGGCAAGTATGGGAACCGAAGAGTCCTCTCAAAGTCAAGGTGCTTATGTGGAGAATCTCCCATGGAAAACTCCCAACTTGTGACAAACTAGCCACCTTCATGGAGGGAATTCAAACCAACTGTTGTCCTTGCAAGGGGGAGGAAGAAAACATTGACCATTTGCTCACTGGATGCTCATTCTCCGTAGAGGTTTGGCACCACATTTTAAACAAAATTCAGTGCCACTGACAGCCGAAAGACAGTGTCCAGCAGCTCATGGGGGAGCGGTACAGGCATTGTCCTCGCAAGGAGAATAGGCGGGTATGGTGGCTCATCCTCCATGCCACACTATGGCCCTCATGGGGAGAGAGAAGTGGCAGAATTTTCAAGAGAGAAGCCACCATTCCGGAGAGAATAGGAAATTGTATTGGACATAGGGTAAGAGAGTGGACAAAGCTTTTGTGTAATGTAGACACAAGAACTTCTCTTTTGACTATGTTGGGGGGATAGGGATAATCACATCTTCTTGGTGTGACCTTTTTGTATAGGCGATGTAGGGATACTTTGTAATTTCACATACCATACTTGTAAATCCCTCTTTTCTTATTAATATATTCAGTGGTACCAACTACTTCCAAAAAAAAATGGTGATAGATGGGTGACAATCAATGATAGAAGTTTGAAGTGTAGTAGACCTGTGGTAAGCTAAAGGCTGTACTGTTGTCACCCATGACTGCAAGAGACTTCCGAATCTGGTTGACCTTTTTTATCAAATAAAAGGCAGGAAAGTTAGTACTTGGCACATTCAGCTAAACATAAGTATACCAATGTTACCTGGTCGATATTTTTGTCACCTGCAGTGTCATTAGCAAAACAGATCAGTATCAAATTTAGCTTAATTTATTTTTTATTATTGTGATGCTTATACATATTGACTATAAAACATACCATTATTGTTGGGAACCTCCCGCAGAGCATCATTGACCATTTCTTGAACTGACTTGCCCTCTGTCATCATCACCATCAATATCATAAGTTCATCCCAGAAGACACCAGTATTTACAAAAACCATATGAAAAAGGAAAAACAGAAACATAGACGTGAAGTAACTCAGATGGGGACCAAAAGAACCAATTCTTCCATGGAATAGCATACATCACTTAATTAAGTTCAGGTGACATGTCCCACTTTTTTCCCAACAAATCTCTGCTTTTTTTTTGAAAGTGGGTAGTACCACAGATGTATTAAAAAAAAAATCTCTGCTTTGTGTTCAAAACAATATGTAACAGTAATTTTTGGCCAGCTATATTAGAAGGCAGTGTAAAACTTACGGAGGAAATCACGTTGTATAAGCCACAAAAGCTTAGCAGGTTCAAATGCAACATCTTGACCCTATAGAAAACATGAGTTATTTTCAACAGATAACGTCATACTGGAAGGTTTAAATAAAGAATCTGCCATGATAAATTACCTTCACTCTGTTCCCACAGATCAAGTAAAGAAAATAACAAACTGGTTAGAATAGAGATATTATAGGAAAATTCCCATTTTGAAATTAGTGATTAATTGAAAAAAGATAGTGAGAATTGAGTGGCGAATGTACTACACCTCCCATAAAATTCTTCAGCAAGTTCAACAGCAAATGACAGCCGAGAAATATCTGCTTCACGTATCTGCGTACAAATGCCATACAAGAGAACAAACAGTTTTAAGAAGAGATCAACAAGCAAGAGATGCTCTGGAAAAAGTTATCATGATGGCATGCAAACAATTTTGTTCATGCTAAGGATCTGCTAGACAAGGAACAAACTGTTTCAGGGAGGTTGTAGATGAGCACAGAACTCATAACTGTCGCCAAAGCAAAAATCCTGTGAAACATAGAAGACATTTAAACATAGAAGACATTTAAGTATATTCTTAAGAGGAAAAAAACTTACATAAAAAATGCACGATAATGCAGACTTATAAAGTTACCTAATACACAATAATGCAGACTTATAAAGTTACCTATCATCATAAACACTTGATTTGCCAACACTTTCAAATCCTTCAGTGTCAAGATAAAGCACAGATGTTTTCACTCCATCAATAACCATTTCCAGAGGAGTGCCCCACACCCATATGCCTGACAGAAAAATTTTCAGAAACATGTGTATGATGGGTAGCAAAAATACAAGAAGGGTTAGTATTAAATCATATTTGAAGCTATATTATAGTTAAAAAATGACAAACCTTTGGTTTTTGTATCTCGCATATGCCCAACACCAAAACCTGCAAATAAGAGCTTCCATATGTAACAAAAGTACATCTGAATATGTGCATATATGTGAAATGTGCCCCCAGAGAAACAAAACAATTCACCTTCATCACAAGAAAGAGAAAGAAGTTGATTCAAAAGGAAAGATTTTCCCGAACGGTATGGACCAATAACCTGAGGCAGTAAGAAGAGTCAAAAAGGAGATAAAGTTGATGAAATGCTCAACTACCATAAATTAAAAAATATCACAATATGAACCAAAATCGATGAAATTGACGATTGAGGCACAGAATCAGTAAATACTAAGGAATTTGGCCAATGGAGCGAATGAATTATATTCTAGATCATACTTATTTTGTCAATATTTCTAATGCTAAGAATGTTTCATCTAATATTCAAAACAATAATTGTAGTAAGAATAAAGTGCATCATGTGAAGACAATTCCCCTGAGAGCCAAAGATAAGTCCCATGGGATCGCGAACTTCCTGCAAATTTAATCCAGAAATTGTCTACATGAAATAAGGACTATTCCATTTATTTAATGTTAAAATAATTAAGTTTATGGTATTTTTGCTATTTTGTTCTCAGTTTGTGTCCGGGCCTTAATTGTGAGTTCCCAAGTACATATGACATTGTAATGTCTTTGAAGAAAACAGAATAGATAATTTTTCCTTTTTTCCCCTAAAATCTTACATGGTATCAGAGCCGGGGTAGGGAACCACCACCGCGGCGTCGGGAACCACCACCACCGCGGCGTCCGTCCTCCCCTCCCCCCCCCCTTCACCCTGTCTGCCTCTTGAACCACCACCGCGGCGTCCTCCCTCCGCCGGAGGAGAACGCAGCTCGACGCGAAGGCCACGTGGGCCACGCTGGTGAGCGGCGCGACGTCCCTGGCGCTCGCGTGAAGGGCGCGGCGCGGAGTAGCGGTGCGCCCCTCCGTCATCGTGTGCTCGGCGCGTCGAACGTGAGCACGGGCACCTGTCACTTTGCGACCGCACGGGTGGTTGACGCGGGTGCAAGGGGTTTGAAGTCTCTAGAAAAGCTTGAAATTTCCGATCACGGCGTAAATCGTTTCGTTCGACGCCAACATCATCTTTGGTGGTAAGAAAGGGTACTCTTATCTTCTAACAGAGTTTTCTCCGCACCGGCTCGTTCCTTTTGGGATGGTCAGCACATGAGGGCTTCTCATCTTCTCCCTATGTGCTGACCCATTTGTCGCTATAAGAAGATTGTTTGAATCCCTTTTTTTGCGCAGCAGAGGCTTTGGTTGTTTGGTTTGTTGTTGTCATGGCAGAATCGTCGAGGCCCACTTCTATCCCTACTTCTGACGGGAAACTTTATCATATGATGGCTACTGCTACAAAACTAAATGGCACTAATTATTCTCAATGGGCACGGTCTTTTCGCCTCCTGTTACTTTCTTTGAGAAAACTTCGACATATTGAGCAAGACCCTCCAGAGAAAACTGATAAGAATGCATATGAAGTCTGGGAAGTTGATGATGGGATGGTAATTTCAGTTCTGAATAATAGTTGTGAACATAGTATTTTTAATAGTATTGTCTTTTTAGACACCGCTAAAGAAATGTGGGATACTCTGAAAAAGATTTATTCTGCAGAGCAAAATATTTCTCATATTTATAATATTTATTCAAGATTGTTCACTCTAAAGCAAGAAGGAAGACCTATTTCTCATTATTTTGCTGAAATTCAGGGTCTCTAGAGTGAATTAAAACTGTATCAGCCTAGTGCTGTAGATGCCGCTCAGCTGGAGAAACAAAAGGAAGAGTTTATTGTTGCTAAGTTTTTGTCTGGAATGGATGATAATCTCGGACATGTTAGAGACAATTTGCTTGCAGACACTCAGGTTCCTACATTGGCTGGTGCTTACTCTCGTGTTCTTAGAGCAAGTACCAAATTGAATTTGACTGAGACAACATCTAGTGAGATTGGAGAGTCTGGTAGTGCTTCAGCTCTTGCTGCAGGGGGGCGTGGCCGTGGACGTGGCCGTGGCCGTGGCTCTCCATGTATTCATTGCAACAAAACTGGACATCAGCCTGATTTTTGCTGGAAGAAATATGGCAAAAAGGGATCACGTCTGCGACCTGTTGCTAATCTGGGTACCTCTAGTGATTCCTCATCTCTCACTCCGGAGTCTATGCCACAGCCTGTGCAGCAGCCACCTATAGGACCACCATCTGAGAAAGGGGCTACACTGTCTCCCGAGGAGTACGAGGCATTCCAACGGCTCTTAAAAGGCTCTTCAACACATTCTTCGTCCTTTCATGCCACCACATCAGGTAGTGCCTCTGCAATTCACCACAATTCCTCCTGGATTGTGGATTCTGGTACTTCTTGTCACATGACAGGTAGTCGTTCCCTTTTCTCCTCTCTTCATTTATCTAGTACTCACCCCTCTGTTACTGTAACGGATGGGTCGTATAGTTCTGTTGTTGGGAAAGGGACTGTTCATACCTCATCTCTAACCCTGAAAGATGTCCTTTATGTTCCAAACTTTTCCATTGGCTTGTTATCTATTAGTTCTTTGACCCGTTCCTTAAATTGTTCAGTAACATTCTATCCTTCTTATTGTATATTTCAGGATCTCCAGACGAAGAAGTTGATTGGTGGCGGTCATGAATTTGGAGGATTGTACTACCTCGTTGATGGACCTCTCCAAAGACATAAGGCTTCCTCAGCATCTGATACTTCTTTTCAGTGGCATTGTCGGCTTGGACATCCATCCCTTTCTAGGCTACGTGAGATTGTTCCCGTTTCTTCTTCAACAAATAGACTTTTGTGTGAAGCTTGTGAGCTTAGGAAACATCATAGGGTCTCCTTTCCTTCTAGTAATAGTGAAAAGAGCATTGCTCCATTTCATCTTGTACATTCCGACATCTGGGGACCGTCTCCTATCACCTCCAAACTCGGATTTCGATACTTTGTCATTTTTGTTGATGACTTTTCTCGGATGACCTGGTTATTTCTTTTGAGAGCTCGTTCAGAGGTATTTGATGTATTCAAATCTTTCTATTCAGAAATACAAAATCAGTTCTCCACGTCCATCAAAATTTTGCATACAGACAATGCCAAGGAATATGTCCAGTCATCCTTTGCTTCCTTCTGTTCAATGCACGGAATTCTTCATCAAACATCTTGCTCCTACACCTCTCAACAAAATGGGGTTGCTGAGAGGAAGAATCGGCATTTACTTGATGTTGCTCGTACTCTTATGTTTCACATGCATGTTCCAAAGTACTATTGGGGTGATGCCATTCTTATCTCGTGCTATCTTATTAATCGGGTTCCGAGCAAGGTGCTAGATGACAAAAGTCCTTTTTCATGCTTATATCCAAATGAAGATCCGTTTCCTCTAGTTCCTCGGGTCTTTGGGTGTAAGTGTTTTGTTCACACTCTTGGACCAGGACATGATAAGTTGACTCCCAGATCTGTTCTTTGTATCTTCTTGGGGTATTCTCGGACCCAAAAAGGGCATCGATGTTTTGACCGTCGGTCCAAGAGGTCATTTGTGGTGGCTGATGTGACCCTTTTTGAGTCTGTGCCCTTTTATGATTCTCCTTCTTCTCCACAGCCTTCTCCTGCACAGACTTCTCCTTCATCTATTCGTCTTGATCTTGTTCTCTGGATGTGCCAGCTGCACATACTGATTGTTGTGCTGAGCCTCAGGATGCGGATAATAGATTTGGACAGCTCTATCAACGACGGACCGATAGTGCACCGCCTGCCGTCTTGCCACAGTCAACTTCTTCACTGGAGGCTCCCCCTCCCACTGGTGAGACTTCACTTCCCGCTTCTGATCTGGATCTTCATATTGCCCTTCGCAAGGGAAAACGATCCAGTACGAAGCATCCTCTTGATGACTTCATTTCGTATCATGCTTTGTCTCCATCTTTTCACCAGCATGCCTTGTCTATTTCTGATGCTCACTCTCCAAAGTCTGTCTCTGAAGCACTATCCAAACCTGACTGGAAGGCTGCTATGGATGAGGAAATGTCTGCCTTACTGTCTCGTGGTACTTGGGTCCTTGTACCTCGGCCAACCGGTGTTACCCCTATTGCTTGTCGGTGGGTGTTCACTATGAAGTACACTCCAGAAGGTTCCATTGACAAATATAAGGCTAGACTTGTGGCCAAGGGTTTTACCCAGACTTATGGAGTTGATTATTTCGAGACTTTTTCTCCTGTTGCTCGACTTAACTCTGTTCGGGTGTTGTTTTCTCTTGCCATCAATCAAGGATGGAATATGTTGCAGATGGATGTCAAGAATGCCTTCTTATATGGAGATCTTAAAGAAGAAGTATATATGGAGCAACCTCCTAGGTATGTTACTCAGGGGGAGATGGTGTGTAAACTACAAAAGGCAAGTTATGGCTTAAAACAAAGTCCTCGAGCATGGTTTGAGAAATTCAATCAGATTGCTTCTGGGGTTGGATTAAAGAGGAGTCAAGCCGATCATTCTGTGTTTGTTCGCCATACTACTGATGGTGTGGTGATTCTTATTGTCTATGTTGATGATATGCTGCTCACGGGAAGTGATAAAAATGGTGTTAAGGAAATTCAGAAATACCTTCAATGTCATTTTGTTACTAAGAACCTTGGGAGACCGCGCTATTTTCTTGGGATTGAAATTGCTTATGGTAATGATGGTGTTTCCTTATCTCAAAGAAAATATGCTCTAGACTTGTTACAGGAGATGGGAATGTTGGGGTGTAAACCTGCTGATACACTCACTGTTCCTCAGTCTAATCTTGAAGTGGAGGATAGTCCAGTGTTCAATGATGTTACTCAATATAGGCGGTTTTGTGGGAAGCTGATATATCTGACAGTGACTCGCCCAAATATTGCCTTTGTTGTATCCGTTGTTAGTCAGTTTATGTAGAATCCAAAGTTATGTCATTGGGAAGCGGCTCTAAAGATCCTGCGTTATGTTAAAGGAGCTCCTGGATGTGGTCTCCTACATAAGAAAAATGATTATTTATCTATTGAGGCTTTTTCTGATGCAGATTATGCGGGATCTCGGTTGGATCGGCGATCAATCTCTGGGTTTTGTACCTATGTTGGAGGTAATCTTGTCACTTGGAGAAGCAAGAAACAAAGTGTGGTTGCTAGATCAAGTGCTGAAGCAGAGTATAGAGTAATGGCTCAGACAACTTGTGAAATGATGTGGCTAAAATCTTTGATGACAGATTTTGGGGTCACTTATTCTGAACCTATGGTGATGAGATGTGACAACCAGGCTGCTATCCATATTGCAAAGAATCCAATATTTCATGAGCGCACAAAGCATATTGAGGTTGATTGCCATTTTGTTCGGGATGCCGTCATGTCTCAGACGATTAGTACTCCTTTCACTCCTACTGAGGACCAACTTGCTGATCTCTTCACAAAGTCGCTTGGAGTTGGCCGATTCAACGTCCTGTGTAACAAGCTGGGCATGTTTGATATATATGCTCCAGCTTGAGGGGGAGTGTTAAAATAATTAAGTTTAGGGTATTTTTGCTATTTTGTTCTCAGTTTGTGTCTAGGCCTTAATTGTGAGTTCCCAAGTACATATAACATTGTAATGTCTTTGAAGAAAACAGAATAGATAATTTTTCCTTTTTTCCCCTAAAATCTTACATTTAACTTACAGACTGTCAGCACTGGACACTTCCTGCAAATTTAATCCAGAAATTGTCTACATGAAATAAGGACTATTCCATTTATTTAACATACAGACTGTCAGCACTGGATAACCAGTGTCCAATCTAAGCAAAATTTCTCTAAAGGCCTGTCTCACCACTTCCAACGGATGTGTTAACAAGATTTTCTTTCATAGGCGATGAAAAAGCAAAATGTCTTTGCCTTACATTTTGACTCATCGCCTTAGTCACCTAGGCAACTGTGAACCACAAAATACGGTGCCATAGATGTTGAATATTCTCATTTTATTTGCTTCACAGACATGATATATGTTTGCTATAACTTGAACATCCATCTCAAATGCATAATTTCATGCTTCATTTTGCAGTTAAGTGATTCACCTTCCTGTTTCACTTCTCTCGTAATAGGGAAGCATAAAAATCCATCATGAACATTTGGATTTTTACATGAACATTAGATTGTATATAAAAAAATCTCGATATGTGTGTGACTTGTACCCCTCCAGTTGAGTTCTATTGGAAAGTGAAGATTAGAAGTTGTGTGCCAAATATTCCATATGAGCCAATGTATGTTTTGTAAACAGCATATTCTTAACCCATTATCGTTAAAAGAGCCATTTAATTTAAGCATTTTAGCAGAGGCAAGGTCATCATGTCCCAACCTTGTTTATGCAGACCAGTGCATGAATTGCAATGACAGAATATGGGTGTTTCTATATACCTTCATGAAGGGTACACACGACATCACATTTTAAGAAATCTTCATTTAAGGGTGTTTCTAAGGGGGGTAGCCACGTAAATTCTCTAATCAGTAAGAAATACATGATAAATATCATGGCTGCCCAAGGACCTCCATATTTCTGTTTTTTTTTTAAAGTGGATAGTACCACTATTGCATTAAATTGAAAAAGGAGAATATACAAGTATAGGCAAAGCTCTACCTAAAAACCCTTGTACAAAATACACACCAAGAAGGTGTGGTACACACTGACCCCCCAACAAAATAAAAAGAGGGAAGTTGAGGGAATTCATATTACAAAGCAACTCTGTCCATTCTCTTATTCTGTCACAAATAAAGAAAACAAGAGAAGACTCTGCTCTAGCCTCCCTCCAGAAGATCCTATTGTTACGTTCACCCAACAACGACCACAGGGTTGCATGCAAAATCAACCACCATACAATACCATCTCCCTTAATGTGCCATTCCTCCCCCACATTGCCATAAGATGGTGCACCTCTCGCTAGAGGCCAAGGACACAACGGGCTCTCCTAACCAACCCCTCCCACACCTCCTGCGTATAGGTGCAACCCACAAACAGACGGTCTAAAGTCTCATCCTCGAGACCACATAGGCTACAAGACGTCTGGATACCCGGAATGAAAGGTAACAGCATGTCTCGAGTAAGAAACCTCTCATGGAAAATCCTCCATGTGAGAAGTTTCACCTTCAATAGTTTGTGCGACGACCACACCTGAGAGGCAAGACTATGGCGCACTCCACCGTCGAAAATGATGGAATAAGTCGACCTCACTGAGAAGCGCCCCTCCCTACCCCACCTCCAGGTCCACGCACCCTCCATGTCAGCATGAGGAGCATAATCTTGAAGAAATAGTAAGATGTCCTGAAGAAGCTCCATCTCATCGTTGCTGAGGTCCCTCCTGAAAGTCGGTGCCCATATACCCCCTGACAGGTGAGAGTCAAAAGCTTGCGCGACCGACCCCAAGGGGTGAGCTGAAACTACAAAAAGCCCGGGAAAAGAGGTCTACAACATGAAGTTCCTGCACCATATGTCCTTCCAGAAAAGGCACTAATCGCCTTTCCCTAGTCGGACCTGCACACCTGAAGAGATAATGTCCCTACATGACCAAATGTCTCGCCAGATCGGAGAAGTCCGATGTTGAGCAGAAGAATCCAAGTCTCATACTTGCCTCCTACAAAAGTATCTATGTCTGATAACCTGCGCCCACAGCCCATTATCTCTTGATCCCAACCTCCACAACCATTTGCATAAAAGAGCTAAATTGAAATCTGAATCATCCTTGATCCCCAAGCCTCCATGTTCCTTGCTGGTAGCCACCCTTCCCCACTTGATATCATGTTAGCCCCTGCATTTCTCCCCACTCCCATGCAGAAAAAACCTCCCCTGGATAGACTCTAATGTCTTCACCACTGTCTTCGGGGACCGGAAGATGGAAAGGAAATATATAGGTAAACTATCTAACACTGATCTACATAAAACTAACCTGCCACCGTAGGACAAAAGTCTTGCCTTCCAACCAACTAGTCCGGAGTCATATCTCTAAATGATAGGGAGTCAATCTGCACACTATAGAGCACCTGGGGAGAGAGGTAAGCCCAGGTATGATATCGGGAATTCCCCAATGTGACAGTCTATAATACAAGCTATCCTCTGAAGTGCCAAGTCCTCCATATTAACCCCAACAAGTAAGCTCTTGTTAAAGTTAACCTTCAAACCAATGACCTCCTCTAGAAACTCCAGCAAAAGTCTAACATCATATAATTGTTGCTCATCCTCGGCCAGGAAAAAGATTGTATCATCTGCATACCGTAAGTGAGTGAGGGTAAGACCTCGTCTCCAAATCTGGAGTCCTTTGATCCGACCAGTTACCTCTATTCTCATCCATACCCTACTCAGCACATGGGCGACCAGCACTAAGAGAAGAAGAGACATATGATCCCCCTACTGCAGCCCCCTCCCACTGTGGAAAAAGGACGTAGACTTCCCATTGACGAGAACAACAAAGGAAGTCGAAGAAATACAAGCCCTAATCCAACCTATCCACATATCACCAAAGCCCATCTTCTCCAACATGTCAAATAAACAAGTCCAACTCATCCTGTCATAAGCCTTCTCGAAGTCTAACTTGAAGACCATACCACTCCCCCTTTGATTCTTCATGGCAAATAGGCATTCATGAGCCACCAAGAAATTATCTTGGATGTGTCTTCCCATAATGAAAGCCCCCTGATAACAACTGATCACCCGATATATTATTGAAACCAATCTCCTGACCAGTATCTTGGTAATAATCTTGTAAGCGCCATTCAACAGACTGATGGGCCTGAAGTCCCTAAAGTCTTGGACTCCCTACTTCTTGGGGATAAGCACAAGAAAGGTTTTATTGATACCCCCCAAATGAGCCCTCCCCTCCTGGAACTCCCTCAAAGCAGCCAAAAGGTCAACATTGATGATGTCCCAACAGTTCTGAAAGAAAGCCGAAGGGAAACCATCCGTCCCTGGAGCTCTGTCCTCTGCAAGAGAGAAAATTGTCAGGCATACGTCCTCTTCAGAAAAACTTTGTGAAATAGTACCCCTCTCCTCTAGAAAAATTCGGGGTAGTAGATCAGCTACAATCCTCGGCCTATAATGGCCATCCTCTAAAAACAACCTAGAATAGAAATCCCTCGCCATAAATATAATATGCTCATTTGAAGAAACAGAGAGCTCTCCCATTGAGATGCATGTGATAGTGTTTACTCCTCCTCCCTGAGACAATACACTAGAAGTAGATAGTATTCTTGTCCCCCTCTTTAATCCATCTATCTCTCGACCTCTACCTCCAGTAGATTTCCTCCTTAGAGAGGATCTCACCAAAGTAACACCTGAGAGAATCCCTGAGCCTCCTATCATCTGCATCCATCAGCCCTGCCTCCTCCAAACAGTCCAGGCCCTCAATCTACTGAAGAATCTTGTCCTTAGCCGCCCTCCCTAGGAAGGTTTTGTCTACCCCCCATGCCTTGAGCAGCTGAGTTGTATGTCTCAACTTCAGAACCAAGGTAACCATAGCCGACCTGCCATCAACCTACGAAGTCGAAGCTCCCCTGACTGTATCCATAAAGTATGCTTCCCTAAACCAAAGCTGCTCCAATCTGAAAGTGTGCCTCCTTTCCTGCAATCGGCTGGTCTTTAATGGAATTGGCTTGTGGTCCGACACTGATCTGACCAAAGGCAGTACCTGCACATGAGGATAGTGATCCTCCCAATCTACAAAGACCAAGAATCTGTCCAACCTAGAGCAAGAAGCATCGGCTCGCGTGTTGAACCAAGTAAATTGACCATGAGCCATACTGATGTCCACCAACGCCGTCTCCTCAATGAAGGCAGAGAAGTCCTCAATCTCCCCCAAGTAAACATACTCCTCCGTCCTCTTGCAGTGGACAGCCACCACATTGAAATCTCTCCCAACACACCAAGACCTACCCAAAGACAAGTGATGGCTCAGCAAGTCCTTTCATAGACGTCGCTTCTCCTCCCTACTCTGAGGTCCACACACCTCGGTGAAGTCCCATGAGAAATCATCTCTCACATTAATAAAGTGCAGGGAGATGGCCCATCTATCCACATGTCTATCCAGCACCACCTCATCCACCTCATAAGGATTCCAGAGGATCATAATCCTCCCGAACCTTCCCACCGCTGAGGACACAACCCCCCTGGAAAGTCTGGCACCCCTTGGCTCCCTCATAAGACTATAAGAGACTCACACTTCCCTTCACATTTGGTCTCCTAGATACAAAGAATATCAATCTTGCATCTCATGATCAACTCCATCACCGCCCTCTTCTCCACCTCCGCTAACCCTCTTACATTCCATGTGACTATCCTCATGAGGAAACAGGGATACTTCTCTCCTCCTCATCATCCTCCCCCTCCCTCTCTCCCCTTTGCTACGACCTCTCCCTCTGTCTTATAGAAGCCCCCCACATCTTCCTGATATTGGTGAAGGCCCATCTCACGTCTTCATCTACCCCAGCATCAAAAGAGATACATGCCTCCTCAGCCACCTCCCTCATGTGTTGTTCCGTAACTTTTTCCACCTTTGCCACTAACTCCCTCACTTCCTCTCTCCCCAGCAAGGGCTCCCTCTTCGACTGATGCCCTGCAGTGATCAGGGCGACCGGCCCCTCTTGGAGACTCCGGCCTAGCTACCACCTCCTCAGAAAGAGCGGCATCCCCCTCCTTAAGTTCCCATACCCATCTGGAGTCGTCTTCGCAGGTTGAGTTCCATCCTCTCCCAGAGGAGGCACCGTTGTCAGCGAATGAGCAGCCACCTCCTATAAAGAATGAGGATGCCCTCTGGTACCCGGCGGGAGAGAAGGCAAGTCCAGCAGCCGACCCAGCAGAGACAGAGCCTCCTACTCCATAGACCGCTTCTCCATGAACAGGTGCGCCTCTGCAGAGAGGCCCCCCGCCTGGGCACCTCTCCCTCCGAGCACGACCGCTTGGTCCGTCGTCACCAACTTCCCCTTTAAGTCGCCTCCCAGCCCCCAAGCACTGTTGTAATCCCCTGGGCCATCGTAAGATTGTCGGAGGAGGATACCACTGGTTCTAGATCCTCCCCGCCAGGAAGACTGACAAGAAACGTCAACGAGGAGCGCCCGGTCGGCGACGGAGGAAGGATAGGCGCCGGAGCCCCGCCAAGAGCCGACACCGATCTGGGATCCGCCCCCTTGTGAGTCGGGCGAGGACGAAGGGAGTCCGTGAGTCTCAGAGACCCGATAAGGGGAATGGATAGCGAAGTCAGGTAAGTTGCGAGTATCCAAATACCCGCCAACTATACCCGCTAGAGAAACACCTACCACTGGCCCATTACAAACTCCACCTGGGCCCACAGATCCGGCTGGGCCGAAAGTTGAACTCGATCCGCGTTCGAAATTCAAAATGCCCGCGTGAACCAGGGTACATACGTCTTTTTCGTCCGAATGGTTGGCCTGTAACCCTAAAGCCGTCGACGGTGGGGACTGCAACTCCTCCTGTATCCACAACCAGATGACGAACACCAACCCGTCAATGATAGCAGTGATGATTCCTGGCATAGCGGCCGGATTAGACACTTGAATCGTCGCCATGACCGCCGTTCGTGACCCCATCTCTGTAAAACCCAGGCTACCATCCACCAGCCACCCAAAACCCTTCAGAAGGAAGTCGACCCCTGTAGAATCATAGAGGGGTAGTGGGACCCCCTCTAGGATCACCCGAATCCAACTGACAGCGGAGTTAGGGAAAGTCCCCCGATATTCCGACCACCTCTGGAACCAGATGAGAGCGTTGCCGACGAGAATAAACCGTGCTTCCAGTACCTTGTCCACCATATCCTCATCCTGCCCAACCACTAGAAAGGGCTTAGTGTGGCATGAGCGACCTCCCAGCAGCCTCCCCTACGTTCCCCAAGTCGGTCCCTCACCAACTCCGCAAAAGTGGAGCCTTCCAAAGTGGTAGCACACAGACAACGCCTCAAGTACCGCCGCCTAACCTGCACGAACTCCGCTGGAAACTCCCCGATTCAACATTTCAAAACCAGATTCAAAAATATAGATTAAAAATCTCCTCTTTCTGAATTTAATGAGGATTCGCAATTTTTTATAAGAACTGGAAACAGAAACAAAAGTTTTATATCCAATTTCCAATATTATTTGATCAAAAACAATTTATCCTATTTCTTAGTAATATCTTTTATTCTTAGATAAAGTTGGGAACCGAAATTAAGACGCTCTCTAGCTAGCTCATGATGCACTCTTCTCAATCAAAAAAAGGCAAAGCTTGGGATTAATGCAAATTGGATTTTGCTAAAGCTCATGGTTTTAAAAGTGGTTGGTACCACAAACTGTATTAAAGTAAAAAGAGAGATGTACAACTATAGTCAAAGACTTCCCAAAAGATCCTTTTACAAAAACCAGCCCATCAAATAGATGTGGCACCCACTAACCCCCTAATAAGTCAAAAATTGAATAATTATGTGAGCCCACATTACATAAAATCAACACCCACTCTCTCACTTTCCCCACAATGAAAGAAGTAACCTTGTCTGACACCTTAGTTTCCCTCCTAAAGATTCTAGCATTCCTTTCTTCCAATAGTGCCCACAATGTCGCATGGAGAATGAGCCACTAGATTAACCTATCACCCTTCATGGTCCATCTCCTGTGCCATTTAGCTAGCACCTGCTGCACACTATCTTGTAAGGGGGTGGCCCCTGATATCCGAGCCAATACTGGTCCACACTTCCTTAGAGAAGGAGGATCCTACAAAGAGGTGATCCATAAACTCCTCCTCATCACAAAAGCCACATAGTGTTGAAATTCTTGGCAAAATATTAGGTAACCTATCACAGGTTGGTAGGCGCTCATGTGAGATCCTCCATACCAGCAACTTCCCTGTGAGGGGGCTCCTAGGCTTTCCACATCTGCGGTGCCAAAACATGCCTCGTACCTCCATTTGAAATAAACCTATAAAGTGAGGTGACTGAAAATCTTCCTACATTATCCTATCTCCACCACCATTTATCTATATTGCTAGCCTCCGGTGCAAGATCGAAAAGAAAAGAAAGTAATAATTGTAGTTCTTCCATCTCTCCCTCTCTAAGATTCCTATGGAAAGATGGTGCCTATATACCCCTTGAAAGTTGTGGGTCAAAAATCTGGGACAATATTGCCTCCTACTATGATGAAATGGCAAAAAGTTGTGAGATATTATCTAATAAAGTAAAATCATCACACCACCTATCTTTCCAGAACAAACATCTTTCTCTATGTCCCAGCCGGACCCTTGCACCAACAACAATGATGTCCCTACACTGCAAAATCCCCTTCCAAGTGGGAGAGATATTGTGTTGATTGGCTGGTACCAAGTCCCATTCCCTTACCCTACCATAGTATTTCTAATGGTTACTTGCTACCAAAGGCCATTATTTTCGGATCCCAGCTTCCATAGCCACTTAGTCAAGTCTGATGAAAATCGCTGATGCTTCTGATGCCAAGTCCTCCCATCTCCTTGCACTTACAAATTCTGCCCCATGTTATATCATGACATCCCATGTTCTTGTCTCCATACCATGTCAGAAGAATCTGGCCTGAATGGGCCCAAGCTTCTTTGCAATGGTTCTCGAAATGTGGAAAATGGAGAGATAATAAATCAGGAGGCTATTCAGCACAGATTTGTAAAGCATCAATCTCCCCCCATATAAGAGGAGCCTCGCCTACCACCCTGTCAATCTGCACTTAAAGCTCTATACTACCTTCTACCAGTCACTACATTAAATGGCCCCAAGAGACAACGGTAGAGCTAGATAAGAGATGGGGAAATCTCGTATTTGACATCCTAATATGAAAGTTGCTCTCCTGAGGGCTCTATCTCCCATGTTAATCCCCACTGACTAGCTCTTGCCAAAGTTCACTTTCAGTCCACCGACTTCTTCCAACAGTTCCAGCATGAATTCAATAACAAAGAGTTGCCTCACATCCTCTGCTAAGAAAAGGATAGTGTCGTCAGCATACTGAAGATCTGAAATTTGTATACCACCTGTTGTAGCCCGAAATCTTGTAATAAGTCCATTATTCTCAGCTCTCGACCACATCATGCTCAGTATTATTATCATCATCATCATCATCATCATCAGAGCCTTATCCCAATTAATTGGGGTCGACTACATGAATCATGTTCCGCCAAAGATTTCTATCAAGTGCAATATTCGTATTTAAACCCAAGAAACTAATGTCCTTCTTAATAACATCGCACCATCTCATTTTAGGCCTTCCCCGAACTCTTTTACTAGCATCCACTAAGATTTGGTCACATCTTTTAACCGGCGCTGAACTGGGGCGACGACACACATGTCCAAACCACCTGAGTCTATTTTCTCTCATTTTACTATCAATTAGAGCTATCCCTAAGTCCTTACGGATACGCTCATTTCTAATCTTGTCTTTCTTAGTCTTGCCACACATCCATCTCAACATCATCATCTCTGCTACACACATTTTGTGGATGTGTTCCTTTCGTACTGCCTAACACTCGGTACCATATAACAAAGCAGGTCTCACAGCCGTTCTATAAAACCTCCCTTTGAGTTTTACAGGCATACGACGATCACAAAGGACACCTGGTGCACTTCTCCATCTTAACCAGCCTGCCTTAATCCTATGTGTAACGTCATCATAAATCTCCCCATTCTGTTGTATGATAGACCCTAAGTATCGAAAGCTACTATTCTTCGGAATGTTATGTCCATCAATTAGAACCATGTCTTCCTGAACCACTCTCCCATTACTAAAATTACAGTGCATAAACTCTGACTTACTCCTACTAATTTTAAAACCTTTAGACTCCAAGGCAAATCTCCAACGCTCTAACTTAGCATTTAGAGCATCAATACTCTCATCAATTAAAATAATATCATCTGCAAAAAACATACACCAAGGGATATCCTCATGCAATTGTTTAGTTACTTCATCCATAACTAAGGCGAAGAGATACGGACTTAGTGCAGAACCTTGATGCAAACCTATAGAAACGGGAAACTCTGCCATGGCCGGTCCCAAGCCCGGATGAGAAAAGAGGAGGGTTTGCGTTAGGTTGACAGCCAGCAGTAAAATTTTGTCACATCTCCAACATGAATTCTGATCCAAATACATCATGCTCAGTATATGTGTCACTAAAACAAAGAGTAGGGGGACCACTGGTCTCCCTGTCGAAGACCTCTCCCCACTATGAAAATAGGAGAAAGGTCGGCCATCCTCTAACTGCTAACCATCTTGTCAATCACAAAGATAAGTCTCATGGCTAGAAGCTTGAAAATGATTTTGTAAGTACCATTCAGCAGGCTGATGGGTCTAAAATCACTCAAATTTTGTGCCCCTTGCTTCTTAGGGATGGGGACTAAGAGAGTCTTATTTATTCCCCTCAAGCCCGCCCTTCCCTCTTGGAATTCTTGCACTGCCAAAAGTAGATCCGGTTTAATAATATCCTAACACTTCTAAAAGAATGCCAAAGGGAAACCATCCAGCCTAGGAGCTTTGTCACCTGCCAAAGAGAACAACTTGGTGGACCTCCTCTTCCGAAAAAGGGGAGGAAAGGGCTACACTTTCATCCAAAAAGAGGTAAGAAAGGAGGTCATCAGCAACAAGGGGCCTAACAGCATCCTCTTTAGTGAAGAGGAATGAAAAGAACTCTTTCGCCTGCCCTGTAATATCCTCACCCTTGATCACCCACCTTGATGCATCTAATTGAGTTGACTCTCCTCCTCCCCGATGATGTTCTTTGGAAGATTGCAATGTTCATGTCACCCTCTTTGAGCTATTTCTCCCTAGATCTCTACTTCTAGTATATTACTTCTTTGATTAAAATTTCATCAAACTCTACCCTGACTCTGTCCCTGAGCTATTTGTCATGCTCATCCATAAGGCTTGCCTCCTCCAAACTATCAAGACCTACCAATTGTTCCATAATCCTGTCCTTGGCCACCTTGCCTAGTAGTACTTTGGTTGCACCCTAGTCCTTCAACAGCTATGTCACTTGCTTCAGCTTTCCCACAAATCTAGCAGCAGTCGACCTCTCCTGTCTAGGAACACTCCATGCCTCTCTGATCGTATCCAGGAAATCCACCTCCCTAAATCAATATCTTTCTAATCTGAAAAGGGATTAACCATGTAATCTACAAGAAGTGTTGAGTAAGATGGGCATGTAATTAGACACCAATCTCGCCAGACGAGGAATGCATATTGGGGAAATGATTCTCCCAGTCCACAAACACAAGGAATCTATCTAGGCTGGAACACGAAGGTTCAACCCTCATGTTGGACCAAGTGAATTGAGCATTAGACATCCTAATGTCAATAAGAGCATCATCAGCAATGAAGGCAAGGAAGTCCTCCATTTCCCCCAGGTTTTGGGTGTCACTTGACCTCTCCCAAGGAACAGTGACTGCATTGAAGTCTTCACCCACACGGCCGCCCTAATGAGAAATGGTAGCAGAGCAATTCCTCCCACAAAAGCCTCTTCCCTTCCCTACTTTGTAGATCATACACACTCAAGAAATCCCATGAAAAGCCATCTCTAACATTACGGAAATGTAAGGAGATAGCCCCACTTCCCACTGCCTATCCTCCACCTCCTCTACCTCAATTGGTTCTAAAGAACCATTATACCTCCTACCCTCCCCCCCCCCAACCGGGTGGGCCACCCCTATTGAGAGCCTAGCACCTCCAATTTCTCTCATAATTGTTTCTCCATTCCCCTTACACTTGGATTCTTGCAAACACAACATGTCAATTTTGCACCTCCATACCAACACTCGCACCGCTCTCCTCTTATCTTTCCCGCAAACCCTCCTGACATTCCATGAAACGATCCTCATAAGGACACTAATGCAAACGTACCCTCCTCCTCCAAGCCCGTTTCCCCTCTCTCCACACCCTCCTCACAAACCCTCTCCCTCTTTTTATGCGACTTCCCACCCATGTCTTCCCTCGCCATACTCATCCACCATCTCTCTTGCACCTTAGTGAACACCCCCCTAGGTCCTTCTCTAGACCCCTAAAGGATATCCCTACCTTCTCTACCATGTCTCCAACTTGCGCCTCCGTCAGTCTCTCCACTGCCCCCACCAGCTCCTTAACCTCCTCTCTTCCCAGTCTTGTCTTGTCCTCCACACTCCCCATATGATTCCCCACATTCTGACTCCCCGGGTCCTCCCGGAGTTTCGGGACTGTGTCCTCCTCCTTTGTAACTTCCTCTCCCCCTTTAACCTCCTATGCCCCTTGAAACTCCTCTCGACCAAGGAGATAGCTACCCCGTTGCACGAGATATTGAGATGCTCCCTCCAGTTCGGCCTCCTCCATGCAGGGAAGGCAGTATCAGTTTCGGTACCGGTTTCGGCCGCGAAACCGGTACCGAAACCGATACGTACCGGTTTCAGTATCGGTTTCGGCCGAAACCGGATGAAACCAGTTAAAAAATTAAAAAAAGTAATAATCCTGTCTGGTTTCGGCCGAAACTGACCGGTTTCGGACCGAAACAGGTCAGTTTCGGCCGAAATTCTTAATGGTTTTGTCCGAAACCATTTAAATAATATTTTTTTAATTGTTTCGGACCTGCTACAGTGTTTGGGTGTGGTTTCGGATCGGTATCGGCCGAAACCGATACGTTTCGGCCGAAACGTATCGGTTTCGGCCGAAACTGCCAACAATGCCTCCATGGGCCTGGCAGTACCATTCGCCAGAGCTCCCTGTAGCGCTGCCAGTTCCAGACCATCCAAGGTGATGAAGCTTTGCAACCGTTGATTGTACACCTCCGGCAAAATGGCCTCCAGAGGCCGGGAATCTATCAGCCAGTCCAGTGACAGGTGCCGACTCCTCTCTGGTCCCGCAGTAGCTGCTGCTTTGATCTACCTCAAACATCTGAAAACCACCAGCAGGGCCATTGCCACTCGTAGCTCATGGAGAACCTCCGAAGCAACGCAGCCCATCGAGTCCAAACAACGCGCCGCGTCGCTCCCCCTGGCGACCTCCCCACCACCAGTCACTTGCTGGCAGAGGCCGCCGCGGCGCCATCCACCACTAAGCTGCTCGTGCCTCGCTGGAGTTGAAGGCCAACGTCTATCAACGCCGCAGTCACCGTCAGAACAAACAAAGGGGGAGTCGGGTTGGCAAGAACAACAGTACCGGGTCCTTGGCCAACCCGGTACGTATCCACCTGCCCAGCTATCCCGTGACTTCGAATATCGGGTAAGTCACGGGTAACCAAGTAGTTTTCGGGTCTAAGGAAATGACAGTCTAGATCTAGGGGGTTCTTGGATCCTTGTTGGGTCCCTTCCTAGTGCAAAGTCGACCCGCTGCCTTCCCCAAGCGATAGACTATTTGAATTTGAAAAGTGTCTGGCCATCTTCTCCAATGCTAGTGGCCATTGCGCCTCCATGCGGTGCTTTACTGTGATCGCGAAGACCACTCCTGCCACCTCCACAGTAAAAGCAGCTGGGATCTCCTTCCAACAGGACATTATGGCCACAAACTCCAGCCACAAAAGCCCTCCGCCTTCTCCCAGCCTCACCGACCCTTGATCTACTCTCCTGAAGCTCCGGACGAGCAGGGCAGCCCCCACCTCATCACAGAGGACCAGGAGGGCACCGACCAGCCGTAGCTAGACATTGAGCTGTTGAGGATCAGGATAAGTTCCCGCCAGAAGACCCATCTAAGCAGCCTGAGTAGTGCCCCTTGCACCACCACATACCCGCCTCTGACCACCTCCTCCATCCGACCCACCACCATGAAGCAGCTTCCCCCTACCAACAAAACCTCCGAGCCGGCCTCACACCCTCTGTTAAGCAACCCCTTTACCCTCTCTGCATCCACACAACCTTCAACGAGCTCCACCCAAATGCACCACCTCAACCATTGAACCCTCCTCACAGTGAGGTCTTCCAGTAGAGTGTCTGCCTGCAGGCACCTTCGGCATGCCTCCCCCGCACCTCCACTAATGGGATTCCCCGGGACTACTTCCGTGAAGGATCTCCTTGAGAGGCCCCTCCCTCCATTGAATGTTCTCCACCCCTGCTACTGTTGACTCCTTCCCGTCGGCCAAGGTCTGCATGCCTGCTATAGATGCCTGAGTGGCCGCACCGGAAGCAGACTTGTACACGATAGGGTTCCTTGTCTCCCAAGAAGCCCCCACCGGCTATCCGGCAACCCGTATTCCCCAGTGTAACACGGTTCCCCAAAAGGCGAACCCCAGGACCCCCCTCACGCCCCACCATTTCCCCATAGCCTCTCTCTCTAAGGTTAAGCTAAATGCAATTAAAAGAGAGTGAGACATGAAAGAGAAATTATAGGGGGAAATTCCTTGAACTTACATGATCGATCACTGCCTATCTAAAGCAACAAGCAATGTGTTGCTAAAGCTTATGGTTGAGTTATCATGGAAGTGCTTTATTCATGGTGTCGTGAAGATGTCAAAGATCTCTGTGCACAGGAAGGTGGTCGCGAACTACCACTGCCTCAGTTTCTGGCTGATACATCGAGGTCATAGATGTTAATAGTCTTGTGCCCAAGCATGTAGTTGAAATTGGGGTTGACAGTAAGGATGTCAATGGTAACCGATAACCTGCTATCCGGTCATTTTGTTAGCTTAACAAACAGCAAAGGATAGCTTTTCATCCCAATAAGTTAGTGGATAATAATACGGATAAACCTGGTTTCACAACGGAAACAGAAATTGATAGATCTATTTTCCAAACCCATATCCATTAAGAATATATTTTACATATATATTTATTACTTTTTGGATGGTGTACAAGTATATCTATTAATAATATTACCCAATCCAAAGGCTAATAACATATGACCATCCTAACTTTCAACCCTTTGTGCAGTGCCCCCCAGGCAACTTGGGCAACATGGGAATTAAACTTTAGTGTGTTTTTGTTCATCTTAAAGATTGTTTTTTTTTATTTAAGTTTAACTTTAGTGAAGTTAATTTATATTTTGAATTTTAATTTTATATGTACTCTTTTCACTGTTAACTATCTGGTAATCGACCGTTAACCGCTTTTTATCCAGATAGTAAAAAGCATTTTGATATAGTACTTCCTGAATTCTTACGACGTGTTTGACAACCGATTAGGTTAGCGCATCCGATGAGAGAGAGCGGTGTGGGCCCCACCGCTCTCTCACTCACAGATGCGCTAACCGTGTCCGGTTAACAAACGCACCCTTAATGAATAGCAAACAAATGCACTTCTCTCTTAGAGGATACGGGAACAAATAGTCCACTATCCGCACCGTATCCGACCTGTTGACATCCCTTGACACCACATCACATAGTGGAGCTCACAATGATAGTGTGCTAATCTGCTCGGGCCTGTGGCTGATGGCAACATCAGTGTACTGCTTGCAAGATGGGGTGTTGTTGGTTGCTATCATCAGGGGCATCGAGTATCCCGTCTGCCACAGTGCCGCACCACCCTACACCTTTCACAATGATAAGGTGCTAATCTGGTCGGGCTTGTGGCTGATGGCAGCATCAGTGTACTGCTTGGGAGATGAGGTGTTGTTGGCTGCTGTCATCAAGGGCATGGAGTATCCCGTGTCTGCCACGGTGCTGCACCACCCTATACCCCATCTGGAGATGCTCCACTCAAGCCTGCATGTGCTTCGAATCAACATTGCCACCATCTGTCTAGCTCTCCCTCCCACTGCCTCCTTCCTCAGCTTCCACAAGTCCCTGTAGGACCCCTCCCAACTCCTCCTCCCTTGCAAGCCACAGAGGACCATACCAGCCTCTGACTACTGCTGGTCCAAAATCTCTTACTGTTGACTACATGTCAACATGTTGTAAGTAGAAAAACCCCATCCAGTCCCTTAACCAGATGGCAGCAGTCATCACCAGGATCCTCTATGTTGCCACCAAGCCCAACCCCCACCTCTGCTCCATGCTTCACCTCAACATCAGCAGCAACCACTTCTCCAGCATGATTCCCCATAGCTTGGTAATGGCAACTACCTACAGGTCCTCCTCAACAACAATGTCCTCGTCAGGCCATTCCCCAATGATCTTCAGGCCACAGCCCCCACCTACCCCTCTAAATTGAGAGAAAAGGGGAAAGAAACACCGATTGAGAGCGAAGAAAGTTTGTAAGAGAGAAGGGTATTTTAGGCTTTTCAAACACTGGTTAAAAGTTAACTCAGGTCCCAAAATATTTTAAGCAAGTGCGACAGAAGGCAATTTGAAATTATCCCTGTCTAACAAGATTATTTAAACAAATTCAGTTTTAAGAGTGGTGATTCCACAAATTTGATCAAAAGGGCATATATTTGCAGAAGTCCCATTTTTTTCTGAAAGTGTTTCTATTTCTAATTTGTTTCAGGAAAGGAAGCAAATTCAAAAATAAGTATATCTATTTTATGTTGTGCATGGAATTGGCATGGTGAAGTTAATTGAAAATGGAACTGAATTATGCAACTCCAACATCGAATGATTGAATTGTCCACAACCCTGCCTAAGCAGAACCCGTCTCAAGGTATTACTGAACAACATCAAACCTTCTATCAGTTTACTTCATGGGAGTTATAAAATTTAACAAACAAGACACAAAAAGTAGGTGCTACTGTAATCACATGCAAAGTGCCAACCTTGCAAGTTTTAGCAAACAGCAACATGAAACAGTATAATTTCCCTTTTTTAAGTGGGTGGTACCACTGAATAATAAAAGAGGGATTTACAAGAATAGTATGTGAAATCTCAAAATGTCCCCAAATTTCCCTGTACAAAAAGGTCACAACAAGGGCATGTCCGCATGTGGCATCCCCTAGTCTCCCAACAAAAGCAAAAGGCAAGAGTTTCCTGTCTCTGCATTATAAAGAAGTTTAGCCCACTCTCTCACCCTCTCCACTACAAAATGTGTGATTCTCACCAGAATGGTGGCCTCTTTTTTAAAAATTCTGGCATTTCTATCCCCCCATAGGGCCCACAGGGGGGTGGCATGGAAGATGAGCCACCAGACCTATCAAATATTAGGTAATGTCATTACATCAATAGAATGAGGAAGTTGTCGTACGATAGGAATTTGAGAAATGAACACATTATCTAGCAAGATCCACCTTTCCTTTTTTCCAAAGGCAAACTGGACTACTAATGACCTCATGACCACAGATGAACTGAGGTCATAGAGCAGAACCAAAGAAAGATAATAATTTTATTCAAAACATAATATCAGAAGAACTAGCACTTACAGCAATAGATGCTATTGGGTTTGTAATTCTTTTGATTGCCTCCAGACCTTCTGTGGCAAGACGGAGTTTGGTGTGACCAGAGTCAGGTTCCACAATAGGAAACCTGTAAACATTAAACTCTAATTTACATGCTAGAGGCAAGTAACCTGAGCTAAAAAAACAGAGTCCACAATTCATGAAATCAGCAGGTTTCTTGAGATCTAGTTCAGAGGAAGAGGTCTAGCAGGAATTTAGCATCAAATGAAAGTCTTAGAATAAACATCATTCAGCTAATTTGACTGGCCATTGAGCAACTGCAAGATCACCAGCATGACAAGTATTGGAATGGAAAAGAAAAAAATAAGAAAGTACAAGTACGAGGGGAGTGCTCCCACACAACTCCCAAATACAAAAAACGGCAGACAACACTCTACCCCGGGAGCAAAACAAAAGAGAAAAGCAAACCACTGTTTCGCATGCGGAATTTCGGGTATCTATTTCGTTGGATAAATATGCATATATTTTGGAATATTTTCTTAATTCTGCACTTTTGAATTTATCAAACGATTTAGAGTTTGTATATAGGATTTTTCCCCACCGACCGGAGTCGGTGTTAATTTACATCGGTACAAGTCCGAACACCTTTGATTAACTGTCAAAGATCCTCTTTACCCATATGATATCGGTTATGATATTGAGGGTTTACCCCGGGTAGACTCCCATGCCATAAAGCAAGGGTACATTTGCAATTTTTTTTCCTTTGAAGGGGGTATATTTGCAATTTTCCCTTTGAAGGGATATATTTGCAATTTTACCTTTCAAGGGGATACATTTGCAATTTTCCAACACAAGAAAGTATATTTGCAATTTTCCAAAACAAGGAAGATACTCCTATGAGACCCTTTGTTTTTTGTGAATTTCCACGCACGTTCTAGATATTTGCATAATTTTGCGAAAGTATAGGGTAAAACTACAATTTCTGGAATTCTGAGTAAAACAGGGGCATTCTTCCAGTTTCAGACTCATGCCTGCAACTTCATTCATTTTTCCTGTATTTTCAGATTTTTCTAGAATTTCCCCTAGGTTACATGAATTTTCATGCAATTTCTCAAGTCTTCGGGGTAAAGTTGTAATTTCTGAATTTCAGGATAAAACGGGGACTTTTCTCCAATTTTGAGGAACATATCTTCAATTCTGAGTCTTTCTCTTGACTTTCAAATTTTTTTGAATTTTTCCTGAATATTTGTACAATTTCATGAAGTTTCGCGGTAGAACTGTAATTTTAACTTTTTGCAAGGTGCTCCCCATGATTTGTATCCAAAAATCCCATAACTATAAGTTCATGGGTTTTATACATCTATTTTTTATTCAGGGAACAATCTCCATTCATATGAGAGTGTTTTTACAAATATGCCCTAGTGCAAGGGCTTCTTTGTAACTTTTTAACAAAAGTTTAGGTTTTTGAAAGGGGGCGCCCCCCCCCTCCCCCTTACCTCTTGTGCAAGCTTCAATAAAGACTTCAACAAAATTTTTCCTTCTTCTCAAAGATTCAGACTCCCAAACATTCTCTTGCTCGAGAAAAGCTTCCTCTCCTCGCGAAGAAAAGTTTCTACTGTGTTGGGCCTGCTGGCCGCCCTCACCTCCTTTTATAGGTGCCGGAGAAGAAGGCACTCTCGGTAGATTTTGGTGGAGGTAAATCACTTTAACATTTTATCTTCTTCTCTCATTTTCTTCTTCTTCTTCACTTCTTCTTCTTCTTCTTTTGTGTGCGCACAAACACAAGGGGGGGAGACCCCCACCCCCGGTGGTGGCTTAGCGAAGGGGACACCCCCGGTGGCCTGATCGAGGGTCCCCTAACCTGTGGTAGTAGGAGAGGAGAAAGGGGGGGGGCCACCCCCGGTGGCTCTGACTGGGGTCCCCCCCCCTCTTCTCAATTTGAAGCGGCGTCGGCAGGGGAAAAAAAGGGAAGCAGCGGGGTACCCCCGGTGGGGTTGACCGGGGGTCCCCCCCTCCCGGTTCTCCTTCAAAGCAGCAACAGAAGAGAGGGGGGAGGAGGTCCCCCCGGTGGGTTTGACCGGGGGTCCCCCCCCCTCCTCCCCCTTTATTTAAAAGAGAAGTAGCAACAGTAGGGGGGACTGGGGGTCCTCCCCCTCCTCCTTTATTTTAGAAGAGAAACAGTAATAGCAGAGGTAAGGGGGAGAGGGTACCCCCGGTGGAAGGGGACTGGGGGTCCTCCCCCTCCTCCTTCCTTGATTTAGAAGAGAAGCAGCAGCAGTAGGGGAAGAGGAGGCACCCCCGGTAGACACCACCGGGGGTCCTCCCCCTCCACCTGGTCTGTCTGCGCCAAGGAGGAAAAGAAGAGGATGGTCCCCCCCCATGTGTCCAATCAGCACTATAAAAGGGCAAGGATTCTGGGACTTTTTTATCCTTTTCTAGCCTTCTTTACAACAAAGGACACATGGAGGACTTTGCTTGTTTGTAGTTGACCCCTTGTGGTGCCACCTTGCTGTGCCAAGACCCCGAGGTAAGGGTCATTTGTTTTAATGCCATGGCAGTTCCCCGATGACACTAAAAAAATTAACTTTGCATAATTTTTTGTCAAGTGGGCGCATGATTTTGTGGCGCCCACTAAGTGTTTGATAAAATGTCTACGCATCATAAGAAGCTAGAAGCTTGACTTCATGTAGACTTTGTGCATGAAAATCTTAGTTTTATCGAGCATGTGTGCATGACTTTGTGCCGCTCTTCCTGTGTTCGATGAAATGCCCATGTGCACTTATGTGATGTCGATACTCTTCCATCATTTCTTGCCATGTCATATACACTTTAACTAGTCAAAATAACATGCTATTCGCGTGAGCTTCCTTTAAAAAATTATTCTAATATTTTATTTTATTTAAATAATACATATTAAAAAATTATATTATGCCACAAAAATGCACGTGACCAAACTTTGTCAATACCACAAAATGCACTAAATCCACTAAGAACGACAACAAGCCGTCAAGAAATCAAACACACATCAAAGAGATAAAACTCACATCAGATCTGGGGTTTAGGATGGAGACGGGAAAACCCTCTTCTGTTTGTTCCCAGCCTTCTTCATCAGTGTCTTGCTAGCCCTTTCAGATCCCTTCCTCTTCACAACACGCCTAAGAACGCAGAAAACATCACACAATGCACTAAATCCACTAAGAACAACAACAAGCCGCTAGAAAATCAAACACATCGATCTAAGCGAAACGAAATCGAAAGTGCCAAGAAAATACAAATATAATAGATAAACCTCACATGCTATGGGCTTTCTTCATCTCACCCTTCGCCTTCCCTCCCTTCATCTCCGGAAACTACAAATCATATCCAGGTCCGTCAGAAAAAAGAAAAATGCCAAAAAAACATTGAAAAACACATAAAAAAATAACTCCAATGGCCAGGGAATTTGGTTCTTCACCTAAGAAACGAACGGAAATTAGAGGTACGATTAGGGTTCCCACGGAGGGGAAACACGGGGAAACATCGAGTTAGGATTCTTACGGTGGGGAACGGGAAACGTGACATTGAGTTTGGGGTAGGCCAGTAAGAGAGGGCAAATGAACCGGTTGGAGTCTTGGAGGGTGTAGGGAAGAGAAAAAACAGGAGTCACTGAAATTTGAATCGGAAGAGACCCATAACTGAGTCGGAGGGGAAAAAATAGACAATTCTTTTATAGTATATAATATAGATTGTTGCTAAACATTATATTAAGAATTAAAATAAAATTATAAATCTATAATTTTATCTTTGTTATAATCTCCAAACAAAGATATGATGTTGATTATATATTCGATCTTGGACAAATATAAATTGGATACAGTGGAGGATAAAAAATCAATCTCTAGTGTGACAAATAAAAGTCGATACAGTGGATGACGTAACACAGTGGTATGAACAATGATTTTTAAAATAAGATATTCATCTCAAATCAACAACATAACACATGCATAACTGACAATCATGGTTTTCTAAAAATAATATAATCATTGCCGTCCTAAACATGGCAGACATCCCCATTCCCAGTCGACTTCCATCGTCAAAGGATGAATGCCCAGAACCATGCAACTGTTTGCCGACATCCCCATCCTCACCCTACCGCATCCATCTCATGTTCCTCAAAGCAAGAAAAAAAAAGACGAAACCAGAGAACGAACCGATTGGAGGGTGTGGGAAAGAGACTATGTAGTTAAAAGCGCACCTAGGCACTCGCCTAGGCGCTGAGGCGAGGCGAGGCGACGACTGCTCACCTCGCCTCACCCTGTCTCGCCTCACTCTGACCACAGTTGGTCTCACTCTCTCTCTGTCTCACATAGGCACACACATAACTTGATTTTTGACGGTAGTCTGTCTCACTCTCTCTCTGCCTATAGGAATTATTATTTTTTTTTATTTCTTCTCTTTCAAAATGTGAGAGATTACTTTTTGACTCACCAGAATTTGTTTTACGCCAGTTTTATGAATTTATTAGTTTCTTCATTATTGGTATCTTCGTAGTTGTAATTTGGTTTGTTAAATGCTATGAGAATTTAGTGAGTCATAATAATTTGAATCATAGGATTGAATGAATTTAGGAATATTGACTTTATATAGGCAATTTTGTAATATTTAGACATATAGTTTATATTTTGAATTATATATATATATATATAATAAAATCTTGCCTCAAACGCCTAGGCCATCGCCTAGGCGTTTAAGGCATGAGAAGACCCCCTGGTCGCCTCGGTCGCCTCATGCCTCAGACTGCATAGGGAAGAGAAAAAACGAGAGTCACTGAAATTTAAACCGGAAGAGACTTATAACTGAATCGGAGGGAAAAAAATCAGACTGAACAAGAAGAGACCCATAACTGAACCGGAGGAAAAAAAACGGACAATTCTTTTATAGTATATAATTTAGATTATTTCTAAAAATTATATTGAGAATTATAATAAAATTATAAATCTATATTTTTATCTTCGTTATAATCTCCAAACAAAGATATGATGTTGATTATATATTCAATCTTGCACAAATATAAATTGGGTACAGTGGAGGACAAAAAATCAATCTCTACTATGACAAATAAAATTCGATACAGTGGATGGCTGTTGGACACGGAAAAAATCTAAATCGACCTCTATCGTAGATAAAAGGTAGATTTTCGTTCTTTTTGAAAAGAAACACTCCTCTGCGTAGAGAGGGTTCCGTGTGTGCGCATAGTATCAGACGATTTGGGTTCGAGTGCTGGACCTCTCCCCACTGACCGTAGTCAGTGTTGATTTACATCGGCCTAACGTCCGAACACCTTTGTTTGACTGTCAAAGAAATCCCCAAGATCCTTTACAAGGTTCTGATATTGAGGGCAAACTCTCTTGAAGAGCTCGTGATGTCCACTCACTCACCACCAACCAGCCGAAACGACTGAATCAGGGCTAGGTCTGAGCCAAACCCTAGGATTCAAGAATGGGAACGCAAATATGCAGAAGCCATAGGCATTTTTGAAATAAAGGGAAGTTTTCTGGACCCCGAGGGTATTTTGGTAATTTTACTAACCCAGGGGTATTTTGGTAATTTTCCAGGCCAGGGATATTTATGAAACTTCTGGGCTGGAGTGGAAGTAAAACTGGATCCCTAACTCCCCAAGGCGTTGAGGCTATTTTTGGAGGGTTTTGGGAGGCTACTAGGCCATTTCTAGGTTACAGGGGTATTTTGGTAATTTTACCATACCCTGTACCTGGGTTATAGGTAATACCCGAATGCGAGACTGAGCTGACGACATTCCTGGACCAAAAGAATGACAAAGGGTTTCAAAGAAAGTATGCCTCTGTCAATTTGGCTGAAGGAAGGGTATATATGCAAATTTGGAAAGCCAAGGGTTTCCATGTAATTTTCCCTCGAGGATACACATGGAGCATGCTGAGTGCTTTTATAATTCCATATGAGTACAAAAGTTGTCGGCGGATTGTCGACTGTACAAATGTCCACTTTGGAGTGGGAGATAGGGACGTAGTCCCAATTACAAAAGATTACAGGGTATAACTGTAAATTACAGGACTTCGGTCTTTTACAGTCCCGGGAAGGATATTTTTATAATTTCGCCATTATAGGGGCAGAAATACAAGACTTAGTCGTCCCGGGACGTAAAGACTTACAAACATGGCCCGCTGAGGGGCGTAATTACAGACAAAGCCTGCTGAGGGGCATAAACGTAAATATACCCCGTAGGGGCATAAGTACAAGGCCCGGGGACTTACCCCACGCGGGCCGAAACAAACGAACAAAGGCTTCAAGTGTCTTCCGTAGGTTGTCACTTGTGCCTTCTCTCTCTCCTTCTTCGTTGCCTTCTCCAAAGGGTCCTTAACAACCACGCCCACGTAGGGGCATAACGACAAAACCCACGTAGGGACATAAATACAAGACCCACGTAGGGGCACAACAACAACGCCCACGTAGGGGCATAATGACAAAGCCCACGTAGGGGCATAATGACAAAGCCCGGGGTGTCACATCCCCAAATAGGCCAAGACAACGAACAAGAGATTTCTCCTTGCCACGGACTCTAAGTCTCTTCAAGAAGCATCCTCCCTCCTCCCAAAATGGGACCCCATAGGGGCTATTTATAGAAGGTAGGGGACCGGCCCGGGGTGGGTCGGACCCGGGCGGGTTAAGACCACCCCGGGCAGGTCACTCTCCCTTTTCTTCTATTTCTTTTTTTTTCTTTTTTTTTGACGTGGACAGCCGCGGGCCTGCCCTGCCCCGGGCGGGTCCGCCCGGGTTGTGCAGGCCCCGGGCAGGTCCGCCCGGGGTGGGCAGACCCCGAGCGGGTCTGCCCCGCCCGCGCGCGGCCGCGGGGGGAACCCGCCCGGGGGTGATTTACCCCGGGCGGGGTTCCCTCTCCCCGGGTGGGTTTTTTTTTTTTTTTTGGCGCAAAATTTGCTTCCAACAAATGCCCCCCACGGAACGTTCGTCAAAGCCGGGGCGGAGGCGGACGGTCCGTGCCCTCTGTAGAGCTGCACCTTACTGCTTCATGGCTTTCCAGAAAGCTGAGGGTTGATGCTGGCTTACCTCGGAGAGGCTTGTTGTCCCGGAGTTGACGTAGGCCTGCTTCTGAGAGATTTGTTGGCCTAGAGTTGATGGGGGCTTGCTTCTGAGAGACTTGTTAGCCCGAACGTTGATGTAGGCCTGCTTCTGAGAGCCTTGTTGGCCTAAAGTTGATGGGGGCCTGCTTCTGAGAGACTTGTTGGCCCGATGTTGGTGCGGACCTGTCTCGACGAGGTTTGTTGGCCCGGAGTTGATGTAGGCATGTCTCGAAGAGGCGCATCTATCTGAGTCGTCGTTGATTGGCTATTAAGCTATAATAGCTGGAAATCAACATTGGCCGACCCTTAGGGGTGCGTTGACCGAAAGTCGTGGTGCTGGCTGACCACTGAGATGCCACTGAAGACGTGTCGGCTAATCGCTGAGGTGTGTAGCCGCAAATTAAAGCGGGCTAACTGTTGAGGTGTCGCCAAAGATGTGCCGGCTAACATCTGAGGTGTAGCCGAACATGTTGATGTGTCGGCTGACCGCTGAGGCATGTCGCCGAATGTTGAAGTTGGCTACTTGCTGACTTGTGATAGCCAAGGTTGATGTAGACCAGCCCTTAGGGCATGTTGGTATGGGTAGATGTTGGCCGTACATGGGCTGAGGCAACTCCTTTCTTTGCTTTAGCTTCAGCTAGTGAGGCTTCAAAGCTGCTTCAGAGTTTTCTGACCCTTGGGATGGAGTGGCCGAATGGTCCTCAACTTGGTGTAGCATTGCCAGATGCATGCATTTGGGTCTCCCTTGGGACGCCTGGATGACTGAGCTTGCGTCTTTATGGGAGGAGTTCGCCTGCCTTCACGCTATTCAAGAACGGAGGAGGAGGACTCGGTTGATGATTCAGCAGAGCAACAACAGCTTTGCAAACTTCGGGCGGCCCAGGCCGAGGTGGGCGCCCTAGTCGAAGCCGCTTACGAGCGCGAGCAGGTGGCCTCCCACAGAGTGGAGGAATTTTGTGAGGGGTCCATGGGACCGAGAAAGAGCGCAGTCTTGCGCGTGTTGATGTAGATCCTCTACCGTAGGCTTGAGGGGCGTAATGAGGAAGCTCTTCAGAGTAAGACTCGCCTTGCCGAGCTGAGGAGGAGCGAGTCTAGTGCTTGATAAGCCTTTTTTCTTCTTCTTTTTTTTTTTTCACTTTACCAGCCCTACCGCCCTTTCGGGTTTTCGCCAGGACTGGCCCCCTTTAGCTTTTTCCAATGCGCCCTTTCGGGTTTTCACACCGAGGGGTACCCATTTTTGCCTAAGGCGCCCTTTCGGGTTTTCACCTTAGCCGGGTCAAAGCCTTTTTGCCCTTTGATTGCTCTTCTAACAGAAACAACCAAGTCCGCTGGGGCCTCAATATTTTTAACCCCGTTTTTTTTTTTTTTTGATCCTATAATGCCAAAAGGCGAGGAAAAGGTGGCACTCCCGTAGGGACGTGTGTGCCGCAGAGGTAGGACAAGTGGGTAGATTTGATTGTCCGGGTGGGACGAATGAATCAAATCTGTGAGCCGAAAGGCGAAAAGGGTTGGTAGCCTGAGAGGGCGTACTGAAACCGAACCCAAGAGGATAGAAACGAGCCAAAGGGCGTAATGGGTTGGCAGCCCGAGAGAGCATACTGAGGCCAAGCCCGGTGTGACAAGATGGGTGGATTCGACTGTCCCAGTGGGACGCAATTAGCCAAATCCAAAACCGAAAGTTGACCGGATTAGCAACCCGAAAAAGGTGTGCATATGCCAAGCCCGGTTGGAACAAAAAAGGAGTTGGTTTAACAATCCGAAAGGGACATGAGGGTTAAACCTGGAGGCCGATAGGCGGGATGGGTTGGCAGCCCGAGAGGGCATACATAGGCCAGACCCGAAGCGATGACAGGAAGGGATTCGACAGCCCGGGTGGGACGTATAAGTCAAATCCGTAAGCCGATAGGCAAATAGGGTTGGCAGCCTGACGAGGGCATGTCGAGGCCAAGCCCGTAGGGACAAAGGAGTAAACTTGACGATCCCGGTGGGATATATGAGTCAAGTCTAAAGCCAAGAGGCGAGATGGGTTGACAGCCCGAAAGGGACATACAGAGGTCAGACCCAGAAGAAGAAAAAGGGTGGATTTGACAGCCCTAGTGAGACGTGAGAGTCAAATCCGAGAGCCGATAGGCGAGATAGGTTGACAGCTCGAGAGGACATACTGAGGCCATTCCCGATGGGACAAAGATAGGTTTGACAGCCCTAGTGGGACGTGAAAGTCAAACCCGAAAGTCGATAGGCGAGTAGGTGGGTTGGCAGCCCGAGAAGACATGCTGAGGCCAGACCCAGTGGGACATGTGCCAGAAGGCATGATGGATTGGCAGCCCGAGAGAGCATACTGAGGCCAATTCCAAAAAGAAAGGTGAGCCGAAGGCATAGTGGGTTGGCAACCCGAGAGAGCATACTGAGGTCAATCCCAGAAGGAAAAGTGAGCCAAAAGGCATGATGGGTTGGCAGCCCGAGAGAGCATACTGAGACCAATCCCAAGAAGATAAGATGAGCCGAAAGGCATAAAAAGTTGGCAGCCCGAGAGAGCATACTGAGGCCAGTCCCAGTGGGACAAGAGAGTAAACGGGTTTAACTGCTCAGAAGAGACATGTGAGGTGAACCCGGAAGCCGATAGGCGGAATGGGTCAGCAGCCCGGAAGAGGCATGCATAGGCCGAGCCCGATGGGACAAAGTATGACACCGTCAGAATGCCAGTGGGACTAGGTGTCATAGGACGACATGTAAGGCGTAGCCATGGCATCACTATGATGTTTTTGGTCGAGATGGGGTGAAGTCATTGACTTAGAGCCACCCAATGAATAGACAGAGCGAGGATTTTTTTTTCACATTACCAACCTCACCGCCCTTTCGGGTTTTCGCCGAGGCTGGCCCCCTTTAGCTTTTTCCAGTGCGCCCTTTCGGGTTTTCACACCGAGGGGTTGCCCATTTTTGCCCGAGGCGCCCTTTCGGGTTTTCACCTCGACCGGGTCTGTGGCCTTTTTACCCCCAGCCAACCGTTGAAGGCTGACTGAGTCTGCCGGGGTATCAGTATTTTTAACCCCTCCTTTTTTTTTTTTTGAACCTTCACTGAGGAGAGGTATTGTCCTGTGAGGACTGCTGCAGAAACTCTTGCGGTGGCGCATGGTAGAGCTTCATATGCTTGCCATTGAGAGGAGGGAAGGGATTGTATCCCTTGTGGTCAAGGACCGTATAGGCCCCTCCTTCGTAGACCTTCTGGATGACGTAAGGCCCACGCCAATTGGGCTGGAGTTTGCCGCTGGATCTTCCCGCGAGAACCTCCTTTTCTTTGACCATGACGAGGTCACCTTTCTTGAACGCCCGTTGCTTGACCAGCTTATCATAGGCACGTGTCATGCGGGCTTGATACACTTGTAAGTGTTTGTAGGCTTTGAGCCTTTGACCTTCAAGGTTGGACAATTCCTCGAGCCTTCTTTCAATTTCAGATTGGTCTTGACCTGGCAATCCGGCGTGCACAGCAACGCGGTAAGATGCTAGCTCGATCTCCACAGGGACCACCGCTTCAGCTCCATAGACCAGGAGAATGGGGAGCAACCCGTGGGGGTTTTGTAAATAGTCCGGTAGGCCCATAGGGCTTCGTGGACCTTCTCGCCCCAATCCCGCTTGCGGCCACCTACTATCTTGGACAGCAGCTTGCAGAGGGTTTTGTTGAAGGCCTCGGCTAACCCATTGGCCTGGGGATTGTAGACCGACGACGCTCTCCAGTCAATATGGAACTTGGCCGCCAGAGCATAAACAGTCTTGTTTTTGAATGGCGTGCCATTATCGGATATAATCCGACTAGGGGTGCCGAATCTGTATATGATATAGTGCCGCACAAAACGAGCAACTATCTCCCCTGTAACTTCCCGTAGTGGAACGGCTTCCGCCCATCTGGAGAAGTAATCGGTGGCAGCGAGTATGAACTTGTGCCCCTGGGATGATGGTGGGAATGGTCCCACAATATCCATACCCCACTCTGCAAATGGCCAAGTAGGCGCTGTTGGATGGAGCGGGTTAGGTGGCCGCCGAGGGACTGGGCCGAATGCTTGGCATTGATGACATGTACGAGCATATTGATTGCAATCCTCGTACATGGTGGGCCAGTAGAACCCTTTGAGCTTGATGCTATTTTTCATCTTAGCTCCTGCCTGGTGAGCTCCACACAATCCGGAGTGGACCTCGTGCATGACGGTCTTCGCTTCCTTGGACGAAAGGCACCGTAGGAGGACTGATCGGTCTTTCTCATGGACGAGCCTAAAGAGCAGACCGTCAATCAGCTGGTAGGATGTCGCCCTGCGTAGCAGTTGCACCCTCTGAGCCCGATCAGGAGGGAGCCAGCCGTTCTTTATTTTATAATTGGCTCGCGCCAATCTTCTTCTTCGGGAACAATCTCCTCTTGAATGTTGTCGACCTCATACACAGTGAGGCCAGATTCTTCGTCGAGCACACTTGGCATGAGCCTCCGGTGTCTGACTGTAATATTCAATTCTCCCTCAGGCGGGAGCTTTAGGGCTGCTGCCAACTTTGCAAGAGCATCAGCCTGGGAGTTGCTGCCTCTGGGGACATGGCCTATTTCAAATAGGTAAAATTTTTCTTTGAGCCTCATGACGGCTGCATGATAGGGGACGAGCTCCTTCTTCCGGACGTGATAGACGTCCAGTACTTGTCGGATAACGAGCTGAGAATCCCCGTACACTTTGATGCACTTGATGTCCATCTCTAGTGCCAGTTGAAGCCTAATAATCAACGCTTCATACTCTGCCTCATTATTAGTCAATGACTTCATGAGAGCGCAAGAGTTGTGGAGGATACCGCCTTGTGGAGACACAAAGACTACCCCCGCACCCGAGACATAGTCCGTAAGGCCACCGGCCCTTTTGATTGTCCGAGAGGCACCATCAAAGTATAACTCCCAATGTGGGAGATCAAGGGTGAGGACACCCGGCTCCATCTGTGTGGGACTTTTTCAAAGACTCCCCGATTTCTTGAGAAGGCACTAACACCTCTTCGTCGGGTAGCTCGAAGTTGAGTGGCGAATCTTCGGCACAGGGTGCGCTGCTAAGAACTCCGCCATTCCTTGTCCCTTGATCGCCTTGCGTGGGACGAAGGTGATGTCGAACTCCATAAGGATAAGTGCCCATTTACCAAACCTACCAGAGAGGACAGGCTGGCTGAGCAGAAACTTGAGTGGGTCACATTTTGAGATGAGCTCCACCCGATGAGCTAGGAGATAGTGTCTTAGCTTCTTGACAGCAAACACCAGAGCTAGGCACATCTTTTCCATGGGAGCGTACCGATGCTCAGGCCCGATCAGTTTTCGGCTGAGGTAGTACAGCGGCTGCTCCTTGCCCTCTTCATTGACCTGGGCTAGAGAGCCCCCAAAGAGGCATCCATGGCAGCAATATACAAGATAAGGGGCTTCCCTCTGACAGGTGCCCCTAAGACAGGAGGAGTCAACAGATACTCCTTGATTTGCTCGAAGGCCTTCTGACAGTCTTCATCCCATATGAAGGGTGCTCCTTTCTTCATCAGTCTGCCGAAAGGTAGGCATCTCCCTGAGAGGTTAGAAATAAACCGCCTAATATAGGCGAGTCTCCCTGAAGAGATCTGAGCTCTGTCAAGTTCTTGGGCGGAGGTAGTCCTCTTATAGCCTTTATTTTGTCAGGGTCGATTTCTATGCCCCGGTACCTGACAATGAAGCCGAGGAACTTGCCGCTGGAGACGCCGAAGGCGCACTTCATCGGGTTCATCTTGAGTTGAAATTGTCGAAGCCTTTCAAAGACTCGACGCAAGTCAGCTAAGTGATCTTCCCGCCTCTTTGTCTTGACGACCAGATCATCAACATAGCATTCGACAAGGTCATGTAGCATCTCGTCGAAGATCTTGGTCATTGGCCTTTGATAGGTTGCGCCAGCGTTTTTCAGACCGAACGGCATCCTTTTATAGTTGAAGATCCCCTTAGGAGACCGGAAAGTCGTATGGTCTTTATCTTTGATGGCCATGCGGATTTGATTATAGCCCGACGACCCGTCCATAAAAGACAAAGCTTCGTGACCAGTGGTCATATCAACCATTGTCTCAGTGATTGGGACAGGAAAGTCGTCCTTTGGGCATGCCTTATTCAAATCCCTGAAGTCGATGCAGACTCGGACTTGGCCGTTCTTCTTCTTGACGGGGACTATATTGGCGAGCCACACGGGATACATGCAAGGCTCTATGAAGTCCACATTGAGCATTTTGTCAACTCAGCATTGACCTTCAGCTCCAGCTCGTGGCGCATACGCCTTTGAGCTTGCTTGACTGGCTTGACTGTTGAAAGTATTGCCAGCTCATGTTCAGCCACAGAAGGATCAAGTCCGGGCATTTCTTTGTAAGTCCAGGCGAAACAATCCCTGAACTCTTCTAGGAGCTGTCGATACGACTGCTTTTCTTTCTCACTGAGGAGAGCACTTATGAAGGTGGGACGGTGGTCACTTTTGCTTTCGAGATTAAACTCGATCAATTCATCCACAGTTGCTTAGCCACCGTCTTCAAGCTCCGGTGGAGCTAGTTGGAGGTCGACGAAGTCTCCCTCATCATCAGTGTTGGCTTCGTAGACTTCAAATTCTTCGAAGCACTCTTGCTCATGGCTTGAAGTCAAAGGGCTTACTTTGTCCTGCTGATGGTTAGCAGGCTGGGCTGCTCCTCCCTCTGAGGGGTGGTCGTTATTGACTCCTGATGAAGGTGATAATGTGGTAGACACATCAACGGACTCCCTTACAGAGTCATCAATCTTAGGCTCAGCTTCCGCTTGCCTGTGATGGAGAGGTAGCAGTCCTATGGTGTTGACTGCAAAGTGGACCTCAAAGTCCGTCTCCTGGTCATAGCCAAGGCCCCTTGTATCTTGGCGGGAGAAGGGAGGCTGCCCGCGGACCTGCGGAGGGTTCCATAGTTGATGGAAGTATGCCGCTCGCGCGGGGTCCAGAGTTTGCGGGATGTGCTGCTTTTTACACATTTCCTTGATGTACTCTGGCATATCGTCCATTTCCTGGACTGGCTCTGGCACCACATCGGCGGGAGTATCCCAGCCGAAATGATCTTCAGGAGGGCACGGTGGGACTAAATCACCTTTGTAAAAGATGATCGGCTTGTCCCTCTTGCCTTTGTTGCGTCTCCTTCTCCGTTGATAGGAGACTGTAAAGGTCTTCAACTGTTCCACCTCTTGTTCTTCCCATTGGGACAAGAGTTGAAGGCACTTAGGCGGTAAGGAGATACTCCCGTCAACGACCCGACTGATGAGGTTGGCTTCAAAGTCAACACTTCGCCTTTCTGGTTGAGTTGGCTTGGAGGCGGCACTGAGGCTCAGCTTGTGCAGCTTTACCATGTCTTGGTTGACAGTGAAGAGCTGCCCTTCTTCAACTTCAGGGTCCACCTTTTGCTTCCCTCTGTCTTTTAAAGGCTCGGGGATTGTTAAAGTAGCTTCCCAAAATATAGTGAAGCATCGGCCAGATGGCACTCATTGGGATGGAACGGGGCCTGGTCTGCGAAGACCGTATGTTGTTCCCCTTCCTTGGCATATTTAATGCACTGATGCAGAGTTGAAGGAACAACCCAGTTCTCATGAAGCCAGGGTCTTCCAAGCAGCATCTTGTAAGATGTGTCGGAGTTGATGATATAAAATGTCGCCTGAGTGACGAAATCGCCCAAAGCTAGCTTGACTACAACCCGACCAAGCGCTTCCTCGGAACCCTGATTGAATCCCGAGATCTTGACGTCGGTCACCTTTTGCAAATAAGGTGCCAAGTATAGAGACTTGAAAGTCTTCAGAGGCATGATGTTGACGGCTGCTCCGGCGTCCACCAGGATGCGATTCACATCATGTCCATTGATCGTCCCCCTCATATATAAGGGGCGATTATGACACGGAGAGGACATCAATATGTCTTTGTCCGTGAAGGAGATGTTGGCTGTGAGTGCTTCATATGCCGGGGCTTGCAACTCTGCAACATGGGCTTCATATGCCTCCGGGTCTTGGGGTATCTTGACAAGAGCTTCTCTGAGGTCTTTGCTCCAGGCAATGGCTTCCCAAATGGTGACATTTGTTGGGAACCGCTTCATATGATGAATGATTTTGCGGTCCGCCCGAGCACGGGTCTTGTCAAATGGCGGGATGATCTCTGCCAGGGTCTTCGGCGCCTGGCGGGGCTTCTCCCGCTTAAAAGGGCGCTCCTCCGTATTCTGACCTTCCGCATCTTCTTGGAACAACGGGGCCAAAGATTCCTCTGGAGGTGGCAAAGGCCCATCATGCTGGTCTTCATTAGAAGGACCTGCCGGGCTTGTAGTCTCGACCCTGTTGGAGGGGCCGGCTTGCTCTGACGCCTCCTCGCGCACTGGCGACTTGGCTGACTCCTCTTCTTCATCAGAGGATGTGATTGTAAAAGGGACGCCACCCGGCTTAGCCGTTGAGATGGGGCCTGAACCCTCTGAGGGGCTGAGGATGAAAGGGATCCCCCGAACTTGAGTTTCCGGGACAGGACCCGACTTCTCCCCTCTGAATATTATGACCCGATCAGGAGCTAGGGGACCTTCACGTCCACGACCTCGACCACGTCCTCGGCCATTTCTTGCCGAGCGACGCTGATATGTCGCCATAGGAGCCTTGCCTCCAGTGCTATCAGCCGTGGGACAGTAAATGTCGTCAGGCGGCGGAATCGCCACCATGTTGCAGGAGAGCTCTTGCAGCATTTCCTCGAGCATCTCGACAGTGAGCTCCTCATCTTTATAGAATAAGGAGAGCTCCTCTGGGATTGGGAAGTCTTCACCCTTTTCAAGGCGGTGGGCCATTTCCCGGAGCCATTGCAGAAGACGGGCTTTGCGTCCAAGTTTGTCCCAGGGAATATATTCGTCTAGAGTGACGACCCTGGTGGGATGAGGGGGAGTGTACTCCTCCAGCTCATCTATGAGCTTTTGAAGTCTTTGTAGAGGAGTTGGCTCCTTAGGAGCTTCCATAGCAGCGGCTTGCTCGGCTTGCTTCTTCAACCTCCTCTTCAAATTCTTCCTGCGATTCTTCTCTTGCTTCTTTTGGCGTGCTGCCTCTTGAGAAGAGAGAGGAGTTTGCTTCGGCAGTGGGACTCGCTTGCCCCCAGAATTTTGCTTTTTGCTCCGGCCTGGCCCCTTAGGAGCTTTAGTGCCATGGCTCTTTTTGGAAGTGACTTTGGTCCAGCTGACCTCTTCCGGTTGAGCCTGGAAGGTAGCATTGATTGCCTGAGCAATTATTTCAGGAGGTAACTCCTGGAACTCTGCCAATCCGCAGTGGGGCCTCCGGGAGCTTTGTGGTTCTACCGACTTTACTTGGACCGGTGGGTTTGCTTGCTTGAGCGGCTGAGGCCTTTCTACAATTGGCGACCTCGCTGGGCTGACAAAGGCCTTAGTCGGGATCTTTGCGGGCTCAAGGGGTTGAGTTCTCTCCCCGACTAATGGCCTTGCTGACTTGGCAGGAGCTCTGGCGGAAGGTTCTGACGCCTTGGCTTTGCCTTTGTTATCTGGCCGAGAGTTCTCTCTTATGACGATGCCAAGCTGACTGGACCTGGGACGGACCTTGGAACTCTCTCCCGTGGCTTGGCATCTTGGGTTCTGGACCTTAGGCTCTTTATAGGTGGCCTTGCCTTTAGTGAGTAATGGGAATTCATCATTTCCCGCAGGCTCACTTGGCCGGGCTAATCGGGAGAAAGCTTCATTTTCTCGCCGGGCCTGCTGGAGAGTCTCCCTGGCGGCCTCTGCAAGGCGTAACCTTGTCATGGAGTTCCCCTGAGGATCGACAACCCCTCTCTGGATGAGGACTTCAATGAAGTGCTGAACCTCTGGCATTGCCGAGTGGGGTGAGACACCCTTGCATGATACTTGCAATAGCGGGGGTGCCTCTTGGCCGTCTCATTGTAATAAGACGGCTGGTCATGTGTCAGCACCCAGCCATCTTCCAGAAGTTTGTCAAAAATCTTCTCAGTGTCTTCCTTAGGGAAAGAACACTGATGAGATGGTCGCCACCCTGGATACCATAGTGTGGACTTGGGTGATTGGGAACTAGCTCCCTGGGAACTAACTCCCTCCTCCTGCGGCTCTGGGAACTGGAAGGCTGCTGCAGCGTGAATGACGTTGACAGAGAAGTGAAGACTCCTTTGTGCATGCGGCTGCGGTGGGTCGACTAGGAACTCGCCCATGTTGACCTTCCCTCGCCTGATCAATCAAGTCCTCAGCGAGGTCCTTGAACGGTTCACAGTTGTGGATGATATGGCCAACAACTTCATGATATGGGCAATAGCCCTGACGACAAGCAGCACCTGGTGCCTGCTCCAGAGGTGACGGGCTAATCAACCCCGCCCGCTGACATGCGAAGAAGATATTGGGAGTTTTCTCCAAAGGGAAGGAGTATAGCTTCTCTGGGAGCTCGACTTGAAGTGGAGCCTCCATGTCTTCGGGTGAGTCCTCCTCGTCTTCAGATGAATCCGAGGACTCTTCAGAGAGCCAACCCCTGAGCGGGGCCCGACCCGTATGTGGGCTGGAGCTAACTCCCTGGCAAATGGGCCAAAAGGAAAGGTGGACAACTGCTTATCAATGCTTTCCAGGAACTGCAGCAGGCGCCTTTGTTCTCGTCGCAGCTGCCGGACTTCCCCTCGGATCTTCCGGATGGTTCTCCGCAGCGCCAAACATTCTGGGAATGGAGGAGGAGTGGCTCTGGGACCACCATTGGGCTGTCGACTCGAGGGCCCGACTTCGGAGGCATAGGAGCTTGAAGCCATCGCCACCATATGGACCACGTTGGCCGACCGGTTCGATCGGCTCCACGGATGAGGCTGGGGTGGGTCGACTGCATGGCCCAGCATATTTACCAGGCCCTTTTGAATGAGCTCTTCTGCTATATTCTTGAAAACATAGCAATCCCCGACAGTGTGACCCAACCTCCGGTGATACACACAATAGGTTGGATCATCTGTCTTATCCACCTCCGCGGGCTTCCGCGGATCCGGCAGAGTAACGAGCTGCTCCTTCATACATAGATCAAAGAGCATCTTAGTATGCTCCTTTCTGAAGGAATAAGGCGTCTTCATGTTCTCCGCTAAAAAAGACGCATTTGTCTTATCACCAGACTTCTTGCCTTTTCCTTTGGACTTTCCTTCCCCTTTATCTCCATTCGTCGGGGAGAAGTCCACGGCATTTACCTCCTTGCCGCTAGCCAGACGGTCTTTGGAGGATTTGCCCTTGGCAGAAGCTTGTGTAGGGTGGTCGGCGAAGAACATTTCAATCTCCGCCACGACCGTGTTGAGCTGGTCAAAACTTCTGATGTTGGAGCCCAGAAGCTTTTCACTGACTTCCGCCGAGAGACCCCTGCGGCAGATGGTGATTGCATCTTCAGGCGTCGGAGGGTTATCGCAGCGCATGCTGACGTCCCTCCATCGCTTGATGAAGTCTAATGCTGTTTCACCCTTCTTCTGTCGAAGGGAACAAAGCTCTGCTAGGGAGACTTTGCGTTCGACCATTTGGAAGCGGTCGACAAACTTCTTTTGCATATCAGCCCAATCAGATACTGAATTGGGCTTTAACCTTGAATACCACTGAAAGGCGGTGCCAGTCAAAGACGTGGCGAAATACCGCAGCAAGTATGCCTCTTCCAGGGCTAATTCACCCATGGCCGTCATGTAATAGGCCAGGTGTTCATGCGGAGAACCCTGCCCGTTGAACTTCTGAAGTTTCGGGGCCTTCGGGCAATCCGGTGGAAGCTTCTTGAATTGATGATGGAGGGGATATGGCACGCTGTACAAATCAACGGTAGCCACACCCTCGCCATGTTGAGCGAACTTCGCTTCCACGATGCGCTCGATCATCTGCTTCTGCGCCATGAGGCTTTCTGCGGCAGGAGTAGCAGATGACCGCGCATGGGCTTCATGCGGCGGGACTTCGAAGTCCACCGCCAGTGGGAGTCTTGCAGCGGTGACAGAGGCATTGGCTGCTGCTGGAATGGGAGAAGGATGTTGATCTACTCCAGCCGGTGCCGCCTGAGGCGGGGAAGGAACCTCCTTTTCGCGCAAAAGCGACTGTAAGAGATTCTTGAGCTCATGGTTTTCCCGTTGAAGCTCGTCCAATGTGGGGGCCCGTGGTTCCTCCCCCAGCTCTTCTGCATGCCGGGAGTGACTGTCCCCATCAATACTGTGGACGTCCTCCTAGCGCTCTTCTTGCCGTGCCGGCTCGGGTTGAGATGTACCGGCGGCCGGCGCTTGTTGTGTTTGTGCCAGGCCGTGGGACCCAGACCTCGACCTCCTCGAGTATTGAAGAGGCTGATTGAGTTCCCCCGAGGTGCCTTCGGGCTGTTTTTCGCCGGAAGTGGCGTAACAGGTGAACACTTTGACGGTGTCATCGGTCACCTGGACCACCCGCTTTTTCTTGGGCGGTTGTGGCTCCGGCCTGGGCGGCCTCCCAAGTCTGTCAAAGACGGACACTCGGGATGTGGCTGCTTGAGGTGAGCAATCCTCCTCCGTGTGCGTGGAACTGGCCCACGGGGAAGTCGGCCGCACCTTCTTGCCAGCTCCACGGCGCTTCTGCCCCCGTAGGGACTGATTGGTAAATTGCGGAGAGACCGAGGCCTCAGTGCTTGTCGGACTCCGCATTCGTCGAAGATCTGACATGCGAAAAGGCTCCTCCGCCCTGGCTCATCTTATAATTCGGGCCTCCTCCTTGGTGACCCAGATCTTCTTCAAATGGAGCTGATGCTCCTCAATTGGGTTGCCCCCTGTCCTTGGACGGGGAGCTCGTGGCTTGGGCCGTTGCAGAAGGCCCTGGGTTGCCGCCGGTACGGCAGACTTCTCCTTCTTCGCTCCTTTCTCCCGGACTTGCTGGAGGGACTCGAAGCGATTGGAAGTAGAAATAGTCGAGACGTGACGATCCCGTGGCAGAATCGGCTCGCCTCCATCGAGCCGGATGCGAATATCTCCGACAATTACCGTCTTGCCGGAGCGCGAGACAGCCGCTTCGGGCCTTGCACCCTTGCGGCTACGACGTTGCCCCCATTGGGCAGGGGCGGCAGTGGTGGCACCCGCCATAGGCATGGCGTCATCCTGACGACGGCGGCGTTGCCCCCGTTGAGCAGGGACAGCACCTCTGAGGGTAGCCGCAGTAGGTTTGGCGCCGTTGCGGCGGCGGCGTTGCCCCCGTTGAGCAGGAGCGACGCCAGCAGTGATTTGATTGACCGAGAAGACTCGGCCAATAGTTGGGGCAGAAGGTCTGACACCTTCAGCCATTAACGTAGCAGTCGAGCTGACTGGACTGGTTGTCGGGATGAAGGGCTTGACACCCTTAACAGTTGGAGAATTGGCCAGAGGGATCCGGCCAGTTGCTGCAGCAGAGGGTCTGACACCCTTGGTCTGTGAAAAGTTGACCGGACGAAGCCGGCCGGCTGCTGCAACAGAGGGTCTGGCACCCTCAGAAGTTGGTTTGCTGGCCGAACAGACTCGACCAATTGTTGAAGCCGAGGGCCTAACACCTCCGACGACTGGCTTGTTGACCGGGCGAACCCGGCCGGTTGTTGCGGAGGGCTTGCCGCCCTCAATAGTTGGCTTGTGGGCCGAACTGATCCGGCCAACTAATGGGGCCGAGGGCCTGACGCCCCCGACAGTTATCTTGTTGATCGGGCGAACCCGACCAACTGAAGCAGAAGACCTGGCGCCCTCAGAAGTCCTCTTGGCCGAGCAAACCCGGCCAGTTAATGAAGCCGAGGGCCTGACGCCCCCAGTAGCGACCTCGTTGACCGGACTGACCCGGCCAGTTGCTGGAGTCGAAGGCCTGACGCCTCCGATAGTTGTCTTCTTGACCGGGTGGACCCGGCCGGTTGAAGGGGCTGAGGGCCTGACGCCCCTGACAGTTGTTGCAGGCCTGGCTGAACTGGCTTCAGCCACTGGTACCACGCCCAAGAAGAAGGGCGAGCCGACGACAGGTGGGAAGTCGCCGAAGACCAGTGGGGTCGCCAGGAATCCAAGCCTGGCATGGTTGGCGACGATCTCGGGGCCGTAAGTAACGGCGGCCATCGCTGTTGCTGGTGTTGGTGGTGGTGGTGCGTAGCACGAAAGGAGTGGCGTGCAGATGCACGAGGAGCTCTCAGACGAGCGGTGAAAAGTATGCCCTCCTCTTCCCGTCCTTTAAAAGGAAGAGGAGGACGTCAGAACCTCAAAGAGGATTTTGGGGAACGACTCTGACAGAGAGAAGAAAGGCAGGAAAAGTCCCACCGGGCGTGCCAGTCTGTTGGACACGGAAAAAATCTAAATCGACTCTTATCGTAGATAAAAGGTAGATTTTCGTTCTTTTTGAAAAGAAACACTCCTCTGCGTAGAGAGGGTTCCGTGTGTGCGCATAGTATCAGACGATTTGGGTTCGAGTGCTGGACCTCTCCCCACTGACCGTAGTCAGTGTTGATTTACATCGGCCTAACGTCCGAACACCTTTGTTTGACTGTCAAAGAAATCCCCAAGATCCTTTACAAGGTTCTGATATTGAGGGCAAACTCTCTTGAAGAGCTCGTGATGTCCACTCACTCACCACCAACCAGCCGAAACGACTGAATCAGGGCTAGGTCTGAGCCAAACCCTAGGATTCAAGAATGGGAACGCAAATATGCAGAAGCCATAGGCATTTTTGAAATAAAGGGAAGTTTTCTGGACCCCGAGGGTATTTTGGTAATTTTACTAACCCAGGGGTATTTTGGTAATTTTCCAGGCCAGGGATATTTATGAAACTTCTGGGCTGGAGTGGAAGTAAAACTGGATCCCTAACTCCCCAAGGCGTTGAGGCTATTTTTGGAGGGTTTTGGGAGGCTACTAGGCCATTTCTAGGTTACAGGGGTATTTTGGTAATTTTACCATACCCTGTACCTGGGTTATAGGTAATACCCGAATGCGAGACTGAGCTGACGACATTCCTGGACCAAAAGAATGACAAAGGGTTTCAAAGAAAGTATGCCTCTGTCAATTTGGCTGAAGGAAGGGTATATATGCAAATTTGGAAAGCCAAGGGTTTCCATGTAATTTTCCCTCGAGGATACACATGGAGCATGCTGAGTGCTTTTATAATTCCATATGAGTACAAAAGTTGTCGGCGGATTGTCGACTGTACAAATGTCCACTTTGGAGTGGGAGATAGGGACGTAGTCCCAATTACAAAAGATTACAGGGTATAACTGTAAATTACAGGACTTCGGTCTTTTACAGTCCCGGGAAGGATATTTTTATAATTTCGCCATTATAGGGGCAGAAATACAAGACTTAGTCGTCCCGGGACGTAAAGACTTACAAACATGGCCCGCTGAGGGGCGTAATTACAGACAAAGCCTGCTGAGGGGCATAAACGTAAATATACCCCGTAGGGGCATAAGTACAAGGCCCGGGGACTTACCCCACGCGGGCCGAAACAAACGAACAAAGGCTTCAAGTGTCTTCCGTAGGTTGTCACTTGTGTCTTCTCTCTCTCCTTCTTCGTTGCCTTCTCCAAAGGGTCCTTAACAACCACGCCCACGTAGGGGCATAACGACAAAACCCACGTAGGGACATAAATACAAGACCCACGTAGGGGCACAACAACAACGCCCACGTAGGGGCATAATGACAAAGCCCACGTAGGGGCATAATGACAAAGCCCGGGGTGTCACATCCTCAAATAGGCCAAGACAACGAACAAGAGATTTCTCCTTGCCACGGACTCTAAGTCTCTTCAAGAAGCATCCTCCCTCCTCCCAAAATGGGACCCCATAGGGGCTATTTATAGAAGGTAGGGGACCGGCCCGGGGTGGGTCGGACCCGGGCAGGTTAAGACCACCCCGGGCATGTCACTCTCCCTTTTCTTCTCTTTCTTTTTTTTTCTTTTTTTTTGACGTGGACAGGCCGCGGGCCTGCCCTGCCCCGGGCGGGTCCGCCCGAGGGCGCGAGACCCCGGGCGGGTCCGCCCCTGTGCGCGGCACCCCGGGCGGGTCCGCCCGGGGTGGGCAGACCCCGGGCGGGTCTGCCCCGCCCGCGCGCGGCCGCAGGGGGAACCCACCCGGGGGTGATTTACCCCGGGCGGGGTTCCCTCTCCCCGGGTGGGTTTTTTTTTTTTTTTGGCGCAAAATTTGCTTCCAACAATGGCGTAACACAGTGGTATGAAGAATGATTTTTAAAATAAGATATTCATCTCAAATCAACAACTAAACACATGCATAACTGACAATCATGGTTTTCTAAAAATAATACAATCATTGCCGTCCTAAACATGGCAGACAACCCCATTCCCAGTCGACTTCCATCGTCGAAGGATGAATGCCCAGAACCATGCAACTGTTTGCCGACATCCCCATCCTCACCCTGCCGCATCCATCTCATGTTCCTCGAAGCAAGAAAAAAAAAAAGACGAAACCAGAGAGTGAACCGGTTGGAGGGTGTAGGGAAGAGAAAAAACGGGAGTCACTGAAATTTGAACCAGAAGAGACCCATAACTGAACCGGAGGAAAAAAAATCAGACAATTCTTTTATAGTATATAGTATAGATTGTTTCTAAAAATTATATTAATAATTAAAATAAATTTATAAATCTATATTTTTATCTTCATTATAATCTCCAAACAAAGATATGATGTTGATTATATATTCAATCATAGACAAATATAAATTAGATACAGCGGAGGATAAAAAATCAATCTCTACTGTGACAAATAAAAGTGGATACAGCGGATGGCATAACACAGTGGCATGAACAATGATTTTTAAAATAAGATATTCATCTCAAATCAACAACTAAACACATGCATAACTGACAATCATGGTTTTCTAAAAATAATACAATCATTGCCATCCTAAACATGGCAGACATCCCCATTCCCAGCCGACTTCCATCGTCGAAGGATGAATGCCCAGAACCATGCAACTGTTTGCCGACATCCCCATCCTCACCCTGCCGCATCCATCTCATGTTCCTCAAAGCAAGAAAAAAAAAGACGAAACCAAAGAACGAACCGGTTGGAGGGTGTAGAGAAGAGAAAAAACGGGAGTCACTGAAATTTGAACCGGAAGAGACCCATAATTGAACCGGAGGAAAAAAATCAGACAATTCTTTTATAGTATATAGTATAGAGTATATAGTATAGATTGTTTCTATAAATTATATTAAGAATTAAAATAAATTTATAAATCTATATTTTTATCTTCGTTATAATCTCCAAACAAAGATATGATGTTGATTATATATTCAATCATAGACAAATATAAATTAGTTACAGCGGAGGATAAAAAATCGATCTCTACTGTGACAAATAAAAGTCGATACAGCGGATGGCATAACACAGTGGCATGAACAATGATTTTTAAAATAAGATATTCATCTCAAATCAACAACTAAACACATGCATAACTGACAATCATGGTTTTCTAAAAATAATACAATCATTGCCGTCCTAAACATGGCGAACATCCCCATTTCCAGCCGACTTCCATGATCAAAGGATGAATGCCCGGAACCATGCAACTTTTGGCCGACATCCCCATCCTCGCCCTATCGAATCCATCCCATGTTCCTCAAAGCAGGAAAGAAAAAAGACGAAACCATAGAACGAACCAGTTGGAGAGTGTGGGGAAGAGAAAAAACGGGAGTCACTGAAATTTGAACCGGAGGAAACCCATAACTGAACTGGAGGAAAAAATTGGACTGAACCAGAAAAGACTCATAACTGAACCCGAGGGAAAAAAAACATAACAATTCTTTTATAGTATATAGTATAGGTTTATAAAATTAAATATCAGAAAATACTTGTGTCTTGTGGGGTTCAACAACCACCTAGCCACTCTAAGCTGCCCCCCTACCAAGCACAACAAGAGACTCTATACGCCAACCCCCCTACTTCGCCACCTACACCTCCCTAACAAGGATCCCCAAAAATCACCCAAAATGTTTAAAAAAACCAAGGTGTAACATGCCGGAATAAACAGTGCTTAGAAGGGAAATAGAGCTAATCTGCCCCCCTTGTCCCATACCAAAAGAGCAACCCTCTATTGATATCTTCCCTCCTCATCCCTCTCCATTCCCCCTCTTCTACTGGTTTTGTCTACCTTGCCCTTCCTTACTATATCCGCTTGCCATCTTCGTTGGATTCTACAAAAGATAAACCTTACATCTTTATCCACACCCACACAGAACACGCCAATCAGACTAGCAAACTCTCTAGCCCGAATCTCCATAAAACTCCCTACGTTAGTTAAGATTTCTTTGACCTCCTCCTTGCCGAGGGTCCCCTCTCCCTCCCTATCAACACTCATCCCCCCTAATTGGCATCTTCGACTGGATCCATCTCCGCGTGAAAATACACATCCTCCAACTCCCTGGGCGAGGGAGGCAATACTAATACTGGTTGCTGACTAACTCCTTCCATAAGCGAAACGGTTGTCTCCGCCTCCGCCACGAGTCCCCTTCTGGAAGTCGAGGCTCCTCACATCCAATGACGCCATTAGTTGGGGCTCCCAGCGTGCAAATCGTAGGCCCTCCTTCAAGGGCCAGAGGCACCTATCCGTACTGCTCGTCAAACAGGATGGAGAGGAGAGGCAGGGCCTCAAGGGCCTGGAACGCTCCCTCCCCCACGACAAGCATTGGAGTGAAAGCAACAGGGGATAGTCAGAGTGCCCATTTATTAGACATGTTGTGTAGATAGGCAGCCTAATACTACCTTGGTATTGTAGTCATCTTTCTTCCCTGGGTAGTAGGTTTTTTAAGAGCTTTGGTGATGATACTTCTATGACCCTTTTTCTGATCACTAAGGAGTTCCTATTCTGTTGCCCAGCCACATTTGTTAGTTTTTTTTTACTCCTTCAATTTCCCCTTTATTATGGTTTTCTGTACTCTTGTACCCTACAAATGGGCACCCCTTATAAGTCCAGCCACTCTGGCAATTGTTATGCTTGTGAAATACAAGGTGATAACCTTGATGTAAACCCGAGTCTACACAACTCCCTATGAAGCGAATTTGGTACTTTAACATTCTTGCCTGCTTTACTAGTGAACGAGCAAAAGTCGTCAAAACGTCCTGCACCAAATTCTGGGTTAAGATCCGAGGCACCTAAGAAGTTTAATTTTTGAGTAGTCCAAATTTCAGACTTTATGTTTCCGTCTTATAACCTGCCTCCATCTGAATCCAGATATCAACATTATAAGAAATTTGACTGAATTTTCAGGTTCAAGATCAGATGATTGCATTACTCACAAACCCTTTTTCCTCGTGTAGTGAAAAAAAGTGAAAACCAATAAAATATCTCGCTTTCTACCAGCAAAGAGCAGGCTACGTCTACGTTAACCCATCTCAATCGTAAGATTAACATATGTAAATCCAACAGCGAGACGCAATCAAGAACAATTATCATTTCTCTGCAATGGCGACTAAACCCAAAAATGAAACGGACAAAAATCGAGCAGACTTTCTTTCCAAAGGAAGACAGATCGCCACTTACGCCCGCCGGAAATCCGTCTCAGGAGCCGCCGAACCGGGTGCCATCCACCCACCGGCCATCACCACCAGAACTGCCAGAACCCAACGCCAATGCAGCCCCATTGCTACGTCGACCTCCCCTCCTCTACTTCCTCCTCGATATCGCGAACCGGTACACACGAATCCCGATTAGTAAGGCGGCGGCGGCGTGCCCCCGCGGAGGCCGCTTGCTTACCCCGGCGGCATGAGAAGGGGGATCAAAACGAACAGAAACCGCAGCCACGGGGCAGGAATCGCGTGCCTCTGGCGGGTCGCCAACTGGGGTCACACCTTCGCGTTCCGACGGTTTCCTTCAGACAAAGCGATCCCTGGGGAAGGCCTGTCCCACGCGCCCCTCGCGCACGGAGGAGGAGATGGAGCGGACGGGGCCCGAGGATGGTGGTGGCAGCGGCGGCAGGCGGGGCTTTCTCACCCTTCTCCTTCCTCTTCTTCTGCTGCTTCCTCCTCGGAGTCGGGATCTCGGACATAGAGAGAGAGGGGTTGCAGTGTCGATTGGGCATGTCCGCTGTCTTGCAAAGCAGTGCGTCTCCCCGGGTTGACTTAGCCGACGGTAGAAGTCACGCAAAGGTGACTCTCGTACGCCATTGGAGCCATGGAAAGGTAGCGTTGCTGGATGGCGTCATTGTGCGATGTTTCACCCATGGGGAATGCTTGTTGCACTCACCGAGTGTATTACACCTCCGCGGGGTGCATCGAGTTTTTTTTATAAAAAAAATTGCGACTTAGACTCACACACCTTAATTTATCGAATAAATTACATCCTCATCTATAACTCAAAAAATAAAAAAACTATATAAACAGTAAAAGGTTGTTGGTCACACATTTCTTTTTATTTTTAAATTTATTTGAGGTATTTTGACGTCAATATTAACTTTTACGTAAAATTAGAGGGGGTGAACTCCACCACTCAAAATTTTCAAAAAAAGAAATAAAAATTGTTGCACCCTTATGGGGGTGTAAGTACACCCGGGAGTGTAGCAATTATTACTCTCCACCAATTATAGTCGGGAGTGAGTGCTGACTTGCTCAAAGAGGGTATCGTATGACTAGGACTGTTAGTGGGTCGTGTTCGGGGCTGGGTTTAGGGCGGCACGGCTCGAGCCCAACTCATCGTTTTTAAAGTCCAAGTCTGACTCAGGTTCCAAGTCTGACCCCGGTCAAGCTATGTCAGGTAGAGCCAGGTTAGACCTGACTTTTTTACTAAAATGTAATGCTCAACTTCGTTTTGATCTCACTTGACAAATTAAATAAATAATTAATAAATATATATATAATAATACAAAACTTATAATCTCGCTAAATTATTATAAGTTTAAAATGTTAATTTACTTGAAAACGAGTTTTAAATTTTTTAATTAAGTAAAATAACAAAATAATTTCTCAATTGTGTAAAATAATTTTTTAAAAGGAGAAAAAAAGGAACATACTAGGCCAGGCCGAATTAAAAGCCCGAACACTGCCCGCGGACCTTCACAAGCGTGCATTTAGACCCAACTAAGGGCGTGTGGGTTGACAATGATTTGACATCCCAACTCGAAGTTGGGTCAACCCCGCGGACTTGCTAGGCCAACCCAACTTATTAATAGCCCTACATATGACTCGTGCTTCGAAATGGACAGCCCATGATGCATCAAAAAATGACTTCCTCCGTCTCGATGGAGTGAAAGCTGATAAGGTGGCAATGATTTGTGCGATGGGGGCCAGGGACAATCAAGCCCCTATTTGATAGAGGGATAGACAAATGGAGGGTTATCCCTCCTGAATTAATATGTCCTCCCACTTAGCCTTTGTTTGTTTCAAACTGAACGGCGGATATTTTTTTGTAAAATCTCTCTGGTGTACACTATACAGATTGTCATGTATTTTAATGAGAAAAAATAATCTCATTTGACTCCTCCCCTCACACACTCATCAATTCGCCCATTTTTTCATCTTCGACTGTGCCCACATTTTGAATTTGCCATCTGCCCCTCTCGTTTCGCCATTCGCCCCGTAAACTACACGAGAAAATAACAAGAAATGAGGGTAAAGTGATATTTTACATCTCAAAATTCATGTCACCGAGATTAAAAACTTCTTTCCATCCATGTTTGAAGGATTTTAGGGGAGTGAGTTGTCGAGTCTATCTCTCCTGTCTGCCCAAAATCTTTATTTGCACATAAATATAGGTGAACCTGTTCATTTATTTGAGATCATAAGGATGTCGTGGATTCAAATGGTTAGATTCTCACGATCCCTGTTCACGATCTCAATCAAATGGACTCTCATTTATTTTTGTAGGCAATGGTTTATCCAAGTAGGACAAAGGAGGTTCACTCCACTTTATTTCATTTGCTTTGATTGTATCGAGGAGTACAAAATGTGTGAATTCTATAAATTGATGTCAATGTCCCTCCTATCTCAGTCCCAATTGTAATGTTTCTAAAATTATTTTTTAATAATTTATCTCTCCTGTCTTTATATTATCTTCAATGACTCTCAACCTATATCCACTTAGTCAAATCATCATCTTATTTGACTTAAATAAGTAATGTAAGAAATTTTAGCGAATTATGTACATGTAAATATTTAGACATGTTAAAATGTAACTTTCGACGTGAAATTATGTAAACGTTTGGATGCATTTTTTTCTACATTTTATTGTATAATTACACGAATGATTGGATGCATAAACTTTTGTTTATATTTCACACGTAACTAAGTAAACATTCATATGCATTATTTTTTTACATTTCACGTGATATTTTTTTTTACACTCACATATAACTACACAGGCATTTACCAATATATTTTTTCTTTACATTTCACGTGTAATTACGTAAATGTTTAGACACATTAAGCTTTTTACATTTTAAGTGTAATTACGTAAACGATTATACATCATTTTTTAAAATATGTCACAGTGACTAGACACACGTTTAGACACATTGATGTTTTGTTAACATTTCAATTGTAGTTACATAAATATTTAGACATAATAATATTTTTTTACATTTCATGTGTAATTACATGACTATTTACACCTATTAAACATTTTTGCCATTTGACTTGTACTTATCCAAACACTTTATTTTTTGAGATTTTTACATAGATATATCCTCCTAAAGTTCAATTTTATCAAATATATCCCCGTTGAACATATTATCATGAATATCCTTCATTTAGACAGAAATATTATGGTTATACCCCTTTAGTTTACTACGTCGATGGAGGAGAATATTCCGTGAAATATGTCATCTACGATCATTAGATTTAAGATATATTTGACAAAATTAAATTTTACAGGGATATATATACAAAGATCTTACTCTTTAACTCACACTTAACTCGGTTAAACACACGGGTGTTACGGCGATGACATAATCGTGACATTATCCATATTCGAGGATATTGATGATAATATGCTCCGATGAAAGATATATTTGATAAAATTAAATTTTACTAGGGTAAATATGTAAAAATCCCTTTTTTCAGATGTCATTACGTTTTGGTTGTTTATTATCAAATTATGACATTACTATGCATCTGAATGAATAAGACTCGTTATGTCAACATGAGTCAAAGATTCAATAATACTATGTAACATCGTTCGGGATAAAATGGCAACAAGAATACAAATAATACCGACATACGATGCTTATAAATAATTCATTAATGTAATTATACACAATGTATTAAAACTATTAAAACTATGTATTTACAAAGGCCAAATGTCTCTACACATCATCTCAAAGTAAAATATTACCTTCCATAAAGAAATTTTACCAAACTTTGTCTTCCATAAATACTGCTATTTAGGATTAAGAAAATTGAATTTGAGAGGTGATAGCTCTCTCTGGAGTCCCTCCAACATCGTAGTAACTCCAGCATAAGTTAGTTTATTGATAAACGAAGATCAAGAGAAAATATTTTTTACTCAAAAATTAAAAAGAAGGGAAAAAGTATTTATATTATAATACAAAAATAAAAGATTTAGTATAACTAACGATCTTTTCTACGTATTAACATTGAAGATGTAAGAATCTTGTGTCAAAAACCGTCCGATTAGGCGGTGAATCACGAGATGCAGCCACTTCAGCACTAGTTTATGCAAAGATGAAGAAGAAGACGATCAGGGGACCATGGTTATACTCTGGAAAAACTCTCTAATGCCTAAGTCACCAAGTGGTAGAAAACTCTGGGAAAACTCTCTAATGCCTAAGTCACCTAGTGGTAGAAGCGAGATGCGAGCGGGGGCAGGAAGGAGGAGAGAAGAGGGCCACGGGATTGCTCTCTATCAGTTGAGTGGATGAGAGTGGACTTACCTTTCTGGAAGGATTCCTTAGGTTTACATAGCGACAGACGCCCTTGCTGGGGTAGAGGGAGGTGGGGCTTGGCGGAGCTGCGTCCGTGTGAGGAACTCTTCCCGGTAAGGACTCTCAACTTTTTCTTATCCCCTAGGTCTCGTTCCCAGACAACAGCGTAACTTTCGCTTAATAGGCGCCAGCATCGAGGACTTCGCTAGCTCGCTAAGGAGTCTTGATGCTGAGTTAATCCATAAAGGATAAGGGGGGCACTCCTTCTTCGTCGGGGAATCTTTCCACCTTGGGATCGCTCGGTAGGTCTCTAGGCTTTCCCCAAAGTGAGGGGGGCCGACCGATCGGGCACCGAGTAAGGCTCCGTAGGCGACGCAGGCCTTGGGCAAATGAGGTCTCAGAGTAGTGGGTCCTGGAGGGGCTGTCACGTTGGGTCAGGCAGGCATCGTAGATCATTTGGACCGCCACGTATAGTGGGTCGCGAATCTTCCCCTCTCCAAACACCACGTTGATACGAATATATCAATTTGTTAAAAGCTCCTGGATACCCTTGTGTAATTATGTCAAATTTGTGGCATCAAAATGAGATGTTGGCATCAGGACGGGTGTTGATTATCTATGCGAAGCTGATTGATGCAACATACTTGTGAATTTGATCAACTTGGCTTGATGATTGCTTCAATAAAGAGATGTTGAGTCAAAAACAATCTAGAGTTGAAAGAAAAGGTTAGGGCTCTGATGATCCAGTATATCTCCATCGCCCAAGACATTTGAAAAAGGGGGGCGATTTATTTCGATTGCTTACGTGATAAAGGAATTCTCGTCATATTATGATATTGTTAGAACGAAAATTGGTTGAAATCTTTATTTTATTTCCAAAGCTTTATATTTTTAGGTGCACTTTTGTTGGGCAATGAGTGGCTATTCAATATGCTTCAAGTCTTTTTTACTTTTGGAGGCATATTTGTTAAGCGCAGGTTTGTTAACGGATTGTCGGGAGGGTGTCTCATCTGATGAAAGAGAAATCGTTGCGGGATCCACGCTCTCCTCACAATCTCTCTTACCGAGCTGGGTGCTGTGTTCGACCTCTCGAGTCGAAACGGTGTCCGCGCTCGATTAACAAGAAGACCTAACTGATTAAAGTTAGCGTATTCGATGAACTATAGAGAGTGGTGCGGGTCTCAGGCTCTCTCACCCGGATGCGCTAATAGTGCCAGTTAACAAATTTGCCTAAAAAATTTAGATGTGCCATAGTTGCTAGGAGTGTTGATTGAGTGATCCCAATTGGTCAAAGTCGACAAATCACAGCTCATATGCTGTCGTATCGGTCGTCTCAACTATTGCAGAGGTAGAGAAGTCGTCCGCTGACGCATATCGAGACGTGTCATAGGTGGTTGATGTGATGACATGTGGTTATGTGACGTGCGATCAATTTGATCACCAATCGGCCTCCCTATTTACCGATTTTATCAGTTTTCTCTTCACAATTAATTTTTACGGTTTTAGATTTTCTCGTGGAGAATGAATGTGTTACTCAGTATATACGTGCAATGATTTTATTTGTTGTTTTCAAAATATAGAGAAGTCTTCACTAACTTCGATGGCTAAAAAAATAAAAAAAACAAAGAACATTTAAAAAGGTAAAGATCTAGCTACTGATCTTTAGTTTTTGAAGCACGTCATTTAGGCCTTTGACAACGAAGTCGTCGATAGATCCCGTAATTATCGTTTAAAATTGATTTGAATTTGAATTCGTATTCGTTTGATCGGATAATTATCTGAATAAAAAATTCGACGGATAATTTATCGGATATTGAAGATATGATTATTAATCGGATACGAATTCAGATATTTAAGTATCCGTATCGAATATTATCCGACCGAATATAACATGGGTTTTTTACGATTTATACATAATCTTATAATTTTTTTTTAGTAAAAATAATATGAGAAAATCAATGAGACATTGAAAAATGGAGAATCGGAGATTAGTAGGATGCAGGCTTGCAATGACCGCAGCGCAATGTTGCTCAGTTGTATGTTTTAGATGTCATTTATTAGGTAATAAATATCATTGTATCCTGACTCGGTAGTGGGTAGGAGACGAAGAGTCTTGGTAGGAGACGGAGAGTCTTTGGACTCTCCTCTATCTCCGTGAGTTCGATCTCCGTGTCTCGACTTTGACTTTATGCTTCACGCCACGGTTCACAACTTCACAAGTTCACATAATACACACTTCATCTATTCACATAATCACATTTCACAATTCACAGTTTCACACCTCACGGCTCACGGCTCACGGCTCACAGCCTCACACTCACATCTCTGAGCCCTGCGACAGAGGAAATGGGCAAAGCATCTTTTGAGCCTTGACGAAGCGGCCACAGTAGCAGGCTAGCAGCAGTTGGCAAGGGACCCGACGACGGCATCTGTGCCGACGACCGGTGGCGGTGGGTGGTAACGGCCCTCCTTCCACTCGAGCGGCCTTCCTCACCACCTTCACCGGCGACGGCGGGTGGTCCACGTCATTTTGCCGACATCCATCACCTCCACCGGCGGTGGCGGGTGGTCCAGTCGTTCCACTGCTTATCGTTTCACCAGCAGTAGCCGCGAGGAGCCTGAGGCCTGAGTCACGCTCTGCCAGATCTCCAGAGCAACACCGTCTCCACAGTCCACGCAACGTCAGGTCCTCGGTCGGTGCTGCTCTCCACCGTCAGTTCTGGTAGCCGTGCAACCTCCGGTGATCCATTCCCTCTGGCACGTAAGCGTCAAGGTAAAATCTGAAACACATATTTAGATCCATCGGACCACCATGCCCGTAGCAGCACCATCGTTAGGTGAGTTTTTTTTCCTCTCCCCACATGCCCATAGCATCCCCTGCATCCCTCTCCCACTTTTTCTCTTCTGTCTCTTATCTCTCTCAACTGCAACGTGGTTACGGTGCCCCCTGTTTGGAACAGGGGCACCGCCGCACTGCACCCACACTTCCTCCCACTCTCCCAGTGCTCTCACACCCCAGCTCTCTCTCTTACTCTCTCTCTCTTGCCCCTCATGCACTTCTCTCACCCTCTCTCTTTCTCTCCCACCCTCCGGATCCCCTTCCTCACCTGCTCCCTCCTCGTCTGCTCCCCTCCCTTTCTGGTCTACACTGGGTGGAAGATTTATAGAAACAGATGTCTACATCCAGTTATATCTTCCTGTTATCTCAGAAAACAGTGCACCGTTGCAATGCGGAAGGAACTACCAAACTTAAAGGAAAAAAAACATAAATACTGCTTAGGCTAGTCAAGACCCATAACTCTGTCAATTAGGTTACCAGCGCATGTACATTGAGAATTTCAGTAAAGCGGATAACTTTCAAGTATGCAGAAAGACGCTATCGGCTGTCAACATCCATGAACTTCAATGAGATCCAGAAAGTTCTTATTCGAGTTTTGGTGCTAAGATTTACCGGCAACAACTACGATTTTATAGAAAGATAGGAAGAGTAAATGACGCTCGAGTGTAATATATAAAATTAAAATTTTATTATATATATATATTTAAAAATTAAAAATTTTATGAACATATAACATATTTTTATACTTAATCGGATAGTCGGATATATACGAATCCGGATGATATTGACTATCCAATTACACCTAATCGGATAGTTGGATATATCCGAATCTGGATAGTATCCGTCGAATTCGAATTCGGATAGTGATAAAAATACATCTTAATAGAATATGTCGGATTCGGATATTCGACCGATTTAATCGGATACGAATTCGGATACCAGACTATCCGCTATGTATCCGCTCCGTTTGCAGGTCTAGTTGTCGGACGCTGGTCGGGTGATTGCGCTATCTGAAGAGAGATAAACCTCACCTCTCCTCACATAAAGTCGTTAATGGAGATCAGTTAACGTGCTAGACCTTCTGGACTCTAGCACGCAAACAGTGCTCGGTTAATAAAGACGACCTCATTGTCCAAACTTTACTTTTTGAAATCTGTTTTTTATTCTTTCCTGCATTTTTTTGGACTATGCCTTCATTGGTTGGAATGTACGAAATAAGTTGGTGAGGTCGGGACAGACCTCTTCATATTTTGTAAAACGACAAATAAAAAAATTGGTTGCACTTCTTGAGTGCGTAAATACTATTTGTGTGACAGTCCTCTGTCACGTGATGAGTGCGACTTGCTTGTCACCTGGTGACGGTGAGTTCATGCATAGAATTCAAACACGAGGAAATGACATGCTATACACCCTATTTTATTACACATTCGGGTGTGTAGTCAGTAATTTTTTTTAAAAAAATGTGAGGTGTATCCTATCTCATAATTTTTTTTTTTAAAAAAATGCACACCTCTCGATCCAGTCATCAAGATCATATCTCATTTTTTCGTAGATCCAGTGTAAATCTACCCTAGTTATCTCGACTCGGACCGAGTCGACGAATCATAGTCTCGAGCGTCACCCAAATAATTTTTTTATATTTTTTTTTTACAAACCAAGTCCTACTTACTAAATGCTTAATGATACGATACTACTTGCCTAATTATGATAGGTACAGTACTATAAATAACGACGATCATAATATAGATGTTAAAATCTGCATATTGTTTTGGTTGTGTGGAGTCAAACAATACTGTGATCAGTCTTTTTCTAAAATTTAGTGCGTGCTACAATTTTTTCTCTCTCCCAGACATACTTTAGGGACCGTTTGATATCGAGTTAGAGCGAGGATATTATCGCTCTAATCTCATTCTACGTTTAGTATGATTAAAATGGACAGAGATAAGTTGGGTTAAGGAAAATAAGATGCACCCTAATTTTGGAGTTGGAAATGGAGATAAGTCATTCCAACCAACTTTTTGTTGGAATGACTTATCTCCATTTTTCTAATATCATTTTATCTCTTATATATCAAACGTACGTAAAAATAAGACTAGACATAAATTATTTTAGAATAACTTATATTTATTATCCATAACTTTTATCCCGACACCAAATAACACATTAATAACTGTCGTTTTTGTTGATAGTAATTTCTAGTTGTGGAAGTGGAGAAACGTATCTAATAAAAACTCGTTTTAGGTAGTGTTTCAATCTTATTATTCGGCTTTACAATTGTTTTCATTTAATAAAAAATGTAAAAAAATATTGAAAATTCCAGTTTTGTTATTCTCACTTTACAATCGTGCTCAATTAACAACACATAATAGCGAGAATCCCAAGTGAGTGGACGGTAACGATCTCTCCTCGTGGTACAAAGATCTAAACCTTCGAGTTCCAACTCTCGAGAGACTTATTTGACTCACGTTTTCATATGTAAAGATGTGAACTTGAAACCTACTACTCTAGAGAAAAAAATGCTCACGAATATTGTGGATTTGAATCAAATCTCTCATAATTTTTGTAACCCTAAATACCGTTATACTAAGATTTCTGATCATGTAAAAAAAAAAAACAACACAGGATAGCCAATAATCGGATTGATTGGCATATTCCTCTTTGTTGTTTTAAAATAGGGAAGTCAGAGGTTAGACCGTTATAATCATCTTTTTTTGAATCACGAAGGGCATCAAGATTTGTCAAATCGATTTGGTATGGCGCTCGTACCAGACTGTGTCAGTCACAGATCGATACGACTAGTCTATGATACGTAACCGATACGTAATCTATATTTTTTAAATATTACATATATTAATTTATATTAAATATAATTTCATAGGTAATTTGATTAAGAGTTTTTCTTTAGAGAGTTAGGACTTGAGTTTAAAACACACTAGTGATATTTTTTCTTACATTTCTTATTATTTTAAAAAATAAACTAAAAAAGACATAATATTTGTGAGAAAATCAATACGACCCAGTCACAAATTTTGGAGAGCACTTCATTTATTGCATAGTTGGACGATCTATTTCTTTAATCGACAGATTTTCCCAGTTATGTATGTATATTAGTGTTTCGAAAACTGGATCAATGACCGAACTGGGGAAGACTTTGGTCTAATTGCTTAAAATCGATGCTTGAATCATTTAGTTTGATTAAATACATATAGATTACACATAGCTGTATCCATATTTTAGTATAATAGTTATTATGGTGCTTGCATTTCGTAGTTAAATGATGAGCTTTGAGTTCAAATTGTAGGAGTTCCATATAAGTTAAAGTGAACATATACATTATTCAACTCCGCTCATAAAATATAAAATATATAAGGTCAATCATCTCACTCATACGTGAATACCACATCTAAAAATAATTGGTCATGTGCAACAGTCGAAAGCATATGAAATCCTTTAAAGAAGAAATCTCTAACTACATCTACGCATACTTGCCTATCATATGATGTCAATGGGACTGGTGTTGGTAATACTGGAACCCTAGACGTGGAGGAGTATGTCAGTGGGATCTACGTTGGTGGTGGTGAAACCCTAGATGTTGAAGACGATGCAACCTCGTGTCTCCTGTCACAAAGATATCTATCCCGTAACGCTATCTGAAAGTAAGCTCAAACATCCTCTGGAACTGAGGAGCTTGAAGGGCAATCTCGTCTCACTCTCGCGAGGTGCTCTGTAAATTTGTATATGTCGATGACGCAATATGGGCAATATCTACGATAGACATGCAGGTGACGCGATATAAGCAACCTCATAGTATCCCACACCTACCATCTTCTGCCATATGATTCTTCAATCGAGAGACACCTCCTCCCCTGTGTAACTACTGTACAACATTTACAATGCCAGCAGTTACGATTGTCATTCACCATAACTCCATATTGCCATCTAATGTCAGTCACTCGTTCCTTGAAGGTCATATATCACACAATGTGTAACCTAAATTTAAGAATTACGAAAGTCTATGTGTAAAAAAATATTGAATATCGTGTGAAGATCCAACACAAATTTAACGACCAACAAACAAATTTTCAGTGTCTCTAAATGATAAATAATTTCTACAATAAGACCATCAAATAAACTTTACAAGTGTAACCCTATGCCAATACACCATTGTTCTGCAAATCTGGCGGTGAGGATAACTGATCATGTAACAAGAACAACGGATCCAGTGGCGAGGACAACACATAGGCGACGCCGCTTGATGTCACTGGTGGGATGGTGGAGGGGGTGCTCGGAGCACAGATCCGCTTGTGCTCTGCCATTTGCCGGTTGGAGCCTAGGCGGATTTGCGCATGGGGCGCCCCCTCTGCCTTACGATCGCTTGATCTCATTGTTCGGAGGGAGGAAGGGGCACCCAGAGCATAGATCCGCTTGTGTTCCGCCATTCACCGGTCGTAGCCCAGGTGGATCTGCTCACGGGGCGCCCCCTCCACCTCACCGCCACTTGATCTTGCCGGTGGGAAGGTAGAGGGGCGCTCGAAGCATAGATCTGCCCGTTCTCTGTCATTTGTGGGCCGGAGCGCAGGCGACTTTGCGCCCGGGGTGCCCCCTCTGCCTCACCGCCGCTTGATCTCGTCAGTGGAAGGGCGTGGAGGGCGCCCTGAGCACAGATCCGCCTATGCTCCACTATTTGCCCCGCCAGAGCCTAGGTGGCTCTACACACGAGGCACCCCCTTCGCCTCACCGCCTCTTGATCTCGCAGGTGGGAGGGCGGAGGAGGCCGTCAGAGCACAGATCCCCCTGTGCTCTGCCGTTCGCCGGTTGGAGGCCAGGCGGATCTGCACAACAGCTGCCATCTCCACCTCCCCGTCGCTCCCCGCCGCGCTCCTCTTATCTCTAAAATACAAAGGGAAAAAAGCCTCTCGTCGAGGATGTCAGACGTTGCCGGAGGTTGTCGTACATTACCCCTCGCCGCCTGCACGCCCCCTCCACCTCTGCCTTCGTCGGTTTGACCCTTCGCCCCTGCCCCGACTTTTAACGTCGAATCGACATGAGTCAGTTGGTCCGCATATATTTAGGGGTGATCATTATTCGGCTTCAACCCGAAAATCAAATTGAACCGATAGATTTATTTTGGGTTGAATTTTTAAAAATTTCGATTTGGGTTTAAACCGAACCGTATTAAAAATTTTGATTTGATTTAGTTTTGAAGTTTAGGAAATTGAACCGAATTGAATAACCCGAATTTAAAGATATTTTTGTCAAGTTAATAAAAGTGTATATGCAACTATAAACTTTAATTCAAAAAGTCCAATCTTCGCCATCTTGATGGTGTTTCCGACTCTGTAAAATAGACTTTAAATCACCTTCTATTTTACTGTAACCGAAATTCTTAAATTTGTATGTAAAAATATTATGAAGTTTGTTCTTACAAGTTACAACTTTTTATGTTATATTTTTAATATTTACTTTATTCGATAGAAACTGTTTTATCTTACCATTCTCTACTCTTATTTTAATCTAATCTAATTTTTAAAAGAAGAGACGAATACGATTCTAATTTAGTTTGGTGTGATTTGATTTTAAAGTAATTTAGTTTAGTTTGATTAAAGTTGAAAATTTAATTTGAATCGATTCGATTTGAAAAAAAAATATTATAATCAAATCAAATTAAACTGTGTTCAAGGTCAATTTCACAATAAATTGAGTTGATACATAGTGGGACGCACCGTCCTGTGCGATCCCCAACGAGCCGCTTGTGTGGCCCATGCTGCATGTCCCGCGAATCTCCTCACACGATCTGGAATGGGCGATTCAACGAGTACCGAAGTGGTATGTAACACACTGCTTATGGGGGTGTGTGGGCGGGGGGCGTGCGGAATGGGGAGGGCTCATCTGTGGCAGGACCAGAGGACGGGTTTGGGGCAAATCATTGTCTCCACTTTTGTTCGTTACCTGCTGCGCATCCTCCTCCTCTCTCACTTTTCCGGTTCCTCCACCACCTCCGGGCCCCCCCCAGCCACCAGAAAACACCACCGAAAAAGCGCCCCCCTAGCCACCACCTCCTCCTCTCCCGCCACCGACCCCAAGCTCCTCCTCCGTAGATTCCTTGCTTCTTTGAGCCCCCCTCCTCCGCCGTCCTTGCCCGGATTCGGAAGCAAGGAAGCAGGCGGGGTTCGCGCGCGCCGTGCCCGCCACCCGCGACATTCGCCGGAGGGACCTTCTGCTGGTGGTGGTGGTTCCGGAGGTGGACGGCGGTTGGCCACCGGAGAGATGCGGAGAGATGGCTCGGCTGTCGCCAATGGCGGCCTTGTCCCGCCAGCGTCCGCTCCATCTTCCATCTCCTCTTCCCCCTCCTGCTTGCGCTTGTTCTTCCTCTGCCGTCCTCTGTGCCGCCAGGGTTTGCCCTAACCCTGCCACCAGCAGCAGCAGCAGCTGCAGCGGCGTCGTCGTCTCTTCTTCCTCCGCGTTCTCGTCTCCGCTTCCTCTTGGCACGGGCAGGAAAAGATCAGAGGCCGCCGCCAACGCCTACACCTGCTTTCGAGAAGAATCCGCGCTTTATCCGAGGGGTGGTTCTAATCCTCTGTCGTGCGAACAAGAGAGGAATGGAAGCCTTGGGTGGTGGGGGAAGAGGACGGCGGGCTCTGTCTGCTGCGGAGGAGCAGGAGGTGGCGTACAGGTGGGGGTGAAACAGGTGGAGGAAGAGTTGGAGAGCGATGGGGATGTGAGCGTCCTGGACCTGGAGTCGGAGATATATGATTTCATGCAGAAGTCCTCGAAGCCGTGTGACTTCCCTAGCAAGGATGAGCTAATTGCCGGAGGGAGGGTGGACTTGGTGGAGGCCATCGTCGTTCACGGCGGCTGGCTCGCCTATGGTTGGGATTTGGATGACGACGAGGCTCCCGGTCGTGGTGATGTTGGGGAAGGGAAACGGGAAAAAGTATGTGGAGGAGAACCGACGGCGGGTGCCGTCAATTCCCATATGCCTGAAACAAGCTCAGCGACCATGAGACGCAGCGAACCTTCTGCTGGTTGGGTGGACATAGAGATTCTTCAGCAGCAGAGTTGTAGCTACGCCATGGGCTCTGCTGCTGCTGTTTCTTCGCGTGCTTCATCTTCTGGCAGACCAACGTGAGAGGACGATCCTTCCTATCCTTCCCTTTCTTCATGATAAATGTCACAGTTCCTTTAATCTTTTATACTTCTCAGGGAAACGAAAGGTGCGGAAGGAAGTGGAATTGAGGGGATTCTGAGCCGGCTGGAGAAGGAGAGAAGTTTCATATATACGTTGGATTCTAAAGATATGGAAGTTGACAACAGATTCTTGTCTAAGATGAAGGATTATGATTTGGGATCTGCTGGTATGTTTAATCATCGACCTCCAGAGCTGGTGTTTTTTTTTTTTTAAATTTTGGATTGCCTTGTTAAATCCATAGCCAACTTTTTGAGTCCATGACCGGACTTTGTTGTGGTAGATTGTAGAAAGATATGTTATGGTTTACAAGCACGGATTTATTAGTGCATGAGATTGGTTACATAGGCCTTCTATGATTAAACCAGAAACAGGTTGTAGTATACTGCTTTGTGTTTGTGTTTTTAGACAATAACTATTCAATACTTCAGTTGATATCTTATATATGAGTATGACAAATGTAGCTTTGGAGGTTAATGTTAAGATGTGATGAATGTTGGATCGCAGATCAACTGCAACCTCATTATTGAAATGTTTTCAATGGGAGGTCAAAAAATTAAATTATGCCCTATATGGTTTTAATGCATCTGTTAAAATTTAATTATTTTCTGAAAAAGGTAATATGTAAAATTACATTTTTCGGATGTTATATATGACCCCTTAGGTAAATATGTTATTATTAAAACTCCATAACTTATAAAAGAGTTGCAAGATCAATTTACATTAATTCCCTTGATATAATTCAAAAGTTACGTCTAAGCTTGTAATAATTTCAAAAGTATCACCTCTAGAAGTAAATTATCTCTTGTTGCTCACATTTTTTTTTGAAGCATTCTTTTCCAGTTTCCTTGCTTGCTTCCCATCTAGCAACTGTTGCATGAAAGTGGATGACCAAAATGTTTAATTTATTTATGTCTTGGGAGCTGTTGCTCGATTATTTCTTCTGGTCAGCATTTGAACAATGAGTTGTTAGTATTAATTTTCTGATTGACTGTTAAAAGGACAGTTGGTGGCATGGCAAGAGGTAGCAGATCCATTTCATTAGACTCTAATAACCAGTTCTTCCCTGATTTTGATGGGGGTATGAAGACATTTTCCTCTAGAATCATTTGATGAAATACCTGTTTTTTGCATTTATCAACTATGCATACTTATTTGACACAGCAGGTGAAATATTTCCCAACGGAAAGGTAAACAATGTAGAAAACTTGAATGACATCCATATGGACGATTATGCATATCTGATACATCAGAGCACTGGTTTATTGAGAAATGGAAGGGAGGAACCAAGTTCTGTTGCCGTAAGCAATCAAGATCAGATACATTCCCGTCTTCAACACTTGGAGTCAGAGCTTGCTTCTGTACTTGGTTCCCTTAGGTCCGGAGCTGATGTAGTTGTGTCACATAAGGTATCCAATCCATTCCTAACTTCTGACTTTTGTCAGATGATGATCTTGTCTTACCTAATGCAAGAATGTTTTTTACTTTTTAAGTTTTTTATGTTGTTGATGAGATTTTTTTTCTGGGTTGACATACACTTGCCTTTCATGTTGGCAGTGCATTATGGTTTGAAGACCCATGTGTCTTTTCAATTTTTGATTCATTGATGTTGTTACTGAACTTGTTGTCAAGAATCAATATGTCACCCAATGGCCATGACATTAATTTGAGTAGTCTGTCAGTTGCATTCTCCATCGTTATTTGGTCATACTTTGGGTATTCCTTGCTACCAATCACCCCACATATAATACATTGCTTCTCTAACTCAGTGCAGAGAATCCTAATGTGCAATCTGAAGTTTCTTTTCTTTTTTTCTCTTCTGCATTTTTCTTAAGGGGCCTTATTCCCTGCTATATGTTCATTTCCATAGAAATAGAATTAGGAACTTGCCCGAACTTCCCCTTGAGAGAAATATTGGAGGACATCCTACTTCCAAGTAAATTACAAGGTAGCATCTGATGCTTTGTTAATTTCCTACTATGCTATTGAATCAGTTCCCAAATGCAGTTAATTTTAGTGCATTGTGCATGGTCATTTTCTGTTGTAATTGTAGTCAGTAATAAAAAGATAAAGAGTGTAAAACTTGCCATAAGGATTTGTTCGAGCAACCCATGCGGCAATAATGCTCTTCCTTGTTTGTATTTTCATGTCCTTTTCTTTATGGTGCTGTCAGCATTAAAAAATATGCTTGTACTTCGATTTTTCCCTCATCTCCTTCTCATTCAAAGACAGACTCTTGTGTCATTTGGCTTATTTTACATACAAAGGTTCCATGTGAAGAGCAACCAAAGTCACACACTAAGTCATCCAAGGTAACTACGTGGGATCAACATGAATGAAATATGTGGAAGTTTTTTTTGGTTAATTCCCTTGAGGAGGGGGATGGCAGTCCTTTTTCATGGTGTTAGGAGCTTGTATTGATGGTCAATTGAAGATTTGCATTTGCATTCTTGAGTAAAAGTAACATTAAGTTATTGGAGGGCCTACATATGGAATGGGATGCCCTATGGGCACTTTTTTAAGTTCAAATAAGAAGTTGATCATATTAGATGGCCTTATGCTTGGATATGAAGTCCAAATGTGGTGGGCCTAATCTATTTTAATTGGACCAGAATTGGGCCTAAGTCACCCATTTATTATGGGGTGGGCGCAAGGAATCTTTCACCACCTGCACTATTTGCTTAGTCTATAAATAGCTACTCAAGATTCTTGACTCAAAAAATGCAGTGTCCAACCATAGCACTATTTTCCCTTGTGAGAACCTCTCTCCTTTGGCTTCCATCTCAAATCACATACCCTGATACTTCTTAGATCCTGATAGAGAAAGGGCATGGGAAGTTGGGGGAGACAAATCCCCAACCTGGTTGGAATATGCTGGCTTAAGGTGATTCAGTTGTGACCGAGGTTTGATAGATTAGCTTCTTTATTTGTTACCATCTGGCATACACATAATATTTATGCAGGTTTATCTTTATGGTTCTTTAGGATCAGGAAAGCTCCCTGGAGGAACTGCACCGGCTTTCTGATGCTTGGAATTCCAAGAAACTAAAATAATGAATGCTCGTGATAAATTGCGGTCAACAAGAGCAAAATTGGCAGTATTAGAAGGCAAAATGGCACTCGAAATAATGTAAATATTCTCCTACATGTTGTGAACTCATCACTTCCATAATGTGCTGCCATGTTGACACACCTTTTTTTTTAAGTGAAGCACAAAAAATCGTGGAAGCAAAGCAGAAAAGGATTGAAGCAGCTCAGAGGGCATTGCGCCTCCTCCGTACAACTTATGTGGTTTGGCCTAACTCAGCCTCAGAGGTTCTGTTGGCAGGATCCTTTGATGGCTGGAGTAGCCAGGTCTGGTTCTTTCTGCTGTCGGTTTTGTCTCATATGTATCCTCCCTTCTGAAATGTTGGTGTTTTCTATTGTGAAGGATGCTTTTGTTGCGCTTGAGTGTGTTCTTTTCTATTTTTGTAAACATGTGTTATTCT